>WYDI02026657.1:0-168204 GCA_009867235.2 Psittacus erithacus | reverse complement strand
CCTCCTCTCTTTCCCCTCCCATCGCAAACCAGCCCACACCATCCATCATCCCGCTGCCTTCCAATGTCCGCATCCTCTCGCTGTGCCTCCTCCTCCCGCCGGAGCCTCCCGGGAAGGGGCGGAGGAACGCGCTGCTCTGGGCGGGAGCGGGGCGGGACGGGGACACAGGGAAAGGTGGGGGGGTCCATGCTGCGAGCCGTGCCCAACCCCCCCGTGCCCCGTTATAGGAAGGATTCGGGTGCGCTTGGCCCCGCGCGGGATGGGTGCGGGGAGGGCTCTTGGTGCTGCCCCGCGTCCCGCAGCTCGAGGGGGGTTTGAGAGAGGGGCTTCTTCCACCGCGTCGGGGTATCGGCGCCCAGCGCGCCCTCCCCACCTCTGTGCCCTGGGGCTGACCGGAGCGGTTTGATGCCCCCAGAATGGAGGAATATGGGACAAAGGGGCAGACGTAGAGTGAGGGGGAAACTGAGGCAGGGAGACTGCAGGCAGCGGGGTTGCGGGAGCGATGCAGTGACCCGCGGGACACTGACCCCCCTGGCACAGGGAGCTCCTCCACACCACCCCAGCCCTGGCTGCGTGGTAGGTGTGAGCATTTCACAACCTTTCCAGGTCATTCACCCTCACTGGCACTGCCAACGCTGAAGTAAGCTTTGATGACTCAGAAACAGCAAGTCTCCTTATCGTTATCGTTAGATGACATTCCTCAGAGAGGGGACAACTGTTGGGGGTCCTGAACTCAGCTGCTGAGGACTGATGGAAAGGACTAACGTGTACCTGTGCTCCCTTAGGACATCTACCGCAGCCTACTCTGCACCACCAGCCTGTGGGTAGACATGGATGTTCACCTTTTGCTGCAGGAAGGTCTCACCAGTTGCATTGATTGTTATCCTGGAGGTCTCACTTTGTGAGCATCCCCTTAGAGACCCTTTGGGCAGCCCTCAGGCAGACGGCAAAACTGGGCGTACCCTTCCTGCTTACGGACCATGTGAATGGAGCAGCAGCTTGAAGAACACAGGGATTCAAAATCCTGCTTGCTGCCTCAGCATGAGGAGGTGAGCAGGTTGGATCTGCAGCCCCACCAACCCGGGGGTCTGCTCCACCAGGAAAGGGCCAGGCCTGGAGGGAGGCATCCCCTTAACAGCCCACTTGGAGCTCTTGAAAATCTCCCTTGAAGGATGTTATAGCCACAGTGAACTAAGACAACTTCACTTGTGAATGTGAGTGCCCACAGGAGTAATATGCTTTAGTTAATATGCTTTAACTTCCCTGGTTTAGCTCATTGGCCTTCCTGTGATGGAATGCCCCATCTCCATCCTAACGTTTTATCTCCTTTCTCATCTTATACGGAGAATAAAAGGTTGTTTCACTCAACTCTTCTCCCAGCTCTGCAAATGCTCTTTAACAACGGCTCTTTTCTCCTGCAGCTTGGTATAGGCCTGGGATGCTCCTTGACTTTGCTTCTCCTTGTCCATGGACCCCCCCTTCTCTTCTATCTCACAACGATGCTTTTTAAAGTGATGGTAGCTTAAAGTCTCCATTAAAAGTTTGTGATCTCCCTGTCGTGGATTGAATCTGTGATTCAGCTACAACAAAATTCCTGTGGAAGGTAAGGTGAGGAAGAGGAGATGGGAGTAAGTATCCAAGAAGCAGAGGTATCTGTTAATACCTATCTAGTTTTCCTCGCAGTGTTTGAGCCCCCATGCCTCCAAATGAAGGAGGAGCTTCACTGGGGCTTTATCCGGGCTGCAACAGGAATTAAAATGCTGGAGCTTTTCCCATCTGGGACCCAGATGGGAACCAAAAATCCTGAGGCCTTGCCTGCTTGACTGGAGATCTGTGTTGGTCCCGATCCTCCTGCAGCTGCACTCAGATGATGTCCACTAAAATGAGAAGGAGCTCTGTGTGCACAAGCGCTGCCAGAGCGGGCTGAGCTGGGCAGGAGATGAAAGCTGGCAGGCCGGATCCAGACCTGTAGCACAGGCAGTGTGGGAGGAACGCCTCCACGAAGCACCTCTTTGTGGGGGATGTGAAACAGGGGCAAATATGTCCAAACCCTGCCAGCTGCTGCTACCACCCAAGAAGAAATGCCTGCCGATGCGATGTGTAGGCAGCTGGAGCTGGAAGGGGCCTGGGGGAAGGAGGGAGAGGGTCCAGGAGCTGGGGGGAGCCCAAGCATGGCGGGGGGAGAACTAGGGGATGGCGTTTCAGACCCCAAATCCCTTCCTTTTGCTCTCCCCCTGTTCTCTTGCAATGCAGCTTTTGCTCTTATTTCAATCTGAAAACCCACTTCTGCTGTTACCCCGGCTGATGACACATAACATGATCTATTTATTTTTAATTCAAAAAACACCCCATCTGAATTATGAACTTCTAAACCCAAGCTGCTAACGTGCTGCTGTGAGGCTGGTTTGTTTGACCTGAAGCACCGCTTTGGTATTGCCGCTTTGAGGCAAGCTGACACTTTGCAGTGATTGACTGGAATCCAGTTTGAAGCGTTATGAGACCCTTGTTGGAGCTTCTGCCTTTGGTGGAGGGAAAACTGTGCTCTATAAAGCCATGCTTTGATGCCCTTGGCTCCAGTTTGTAAGAATTTCTCCTTGATTTTGCTCAGTTGCATCATGCATTGCAAAGGGGATTGCTGTTCTTGGCACTGATCAAAGCAGCGGATTTCGCTGGAGAAAACAACAGATGTGTCCAAACCGTAACTGCAGAGCAGGAAAAGGCCCCAAATAAGGTGTGTTTCTGAAATCCTGCTCCCCCTTCCATGTTTTTCACATAACCTTCATCTTTCTGGTGAGCCGAGTCAAAGACCTGCGCTTTAAACTGCTGCTGAACCCCTGGCTGTGTGAAATTCGGGTCTCTGCCGTGCTTAGTGGGGATATCTAGGCTTGGAAATGTGGAATGACTGTGTTTTCCTCAGCTTCTTTCGTTCTCGAAGCCCAGCCTGATGCTCTTTGCAAACAGCGTGTGGGAAACCACCCACCGCTGAATGCAAACACCTCTGAGGCATGGCACAGTTGCGCTGTGTAGCGGCTCAGCTCCAGGGGCAAAGGCACCTCCGTGGTCATCTACACATCGAGCTACTCATGTTTGGTGTCATTGTGGAGGGGTGACACACAAATCACAGGCAGGGGCAGCCGGGAGCAGTTTCCAAGGTGTTTGCAGGATGGGTGGGAAGATTCCCAATTCCCAGGGGAAACTCAGCCAGGATCACTCATCTATACTTTATTTCTCTCTGCCCTGCATCACACCATGCATGGATGTGGGCTTCAGTGAGGCTGAATGAATGTGCCTAATCCGAACCCTAAGGTTTCCAGATGATACCTCCCCTTACAGCATTCCTAATGGAATTATTCCCTACCTGTAATTATATGGCTAAAATAGTAAACATGGGTATTTCTGAGGATGGTAACTAGTAGTTAGAGGAATGGATGTCAGGGCTCTTGGTCTGCTCCTGACTCTCCCATGAACTTCCTGCGCGGTCACTCTTCACACAGCTATCTCCACACAGCTTCAGCCCTGCCTTTGCCTGCTCTGCCTCAGGACAAGGTGTTCAACAAACGCTGCTCGTGGCTCGGTTTGGATAAGCCCTGATCACCCGTGCAGGAAGCTAATCCCAAAACCTTCAGTAATGAGATGTGTTTGGGGTGAGCACCAAAAAGCAAATTGCTCCCTAAAGGAGAAAGAAAGGAAGTTTGGAGCGGAAAACCCCAAATTGTTGTCTCGGGAGGTTTGACAACTGATCCCAAAATGTTTGTGGAAGTAAAACCAAACATCTGTGCTCTGAACAGCTCCCTTACTAATGGAAAAAAACCTCTGAACAAGAAGCAGCACAAAAAGAACCCATTTGTCTTTCTGCAGTAACAGCCACACCTCCGATGCTTGAGGTGCTGGAAAACACTGCGCTGCATTTTGAAGATCTTCAAAATCATTTTACAGTCATAGAATCACAGCATGGTTTGTGTTGGAAAGGACCTTAAGATCATCCAGTCCCAACCCCTTGCCATGGGCAGGGGCACCTTCCACTAGATGGGGTTGCTTAAGAGCCGTCCAACCTGGCCTTGAAGTCTCTTGTCTGACAGCACAAGCAGATGCTCTCCTTGAGCTGGGCACCTCAAGGTACTGACTAAACATCTGAATCACACCCCCCCCCCTTCCCTGCTAACCTGTTGTCTTGCAGCACAATGCCTGACAGGGAAAGTGAACCCCAAGTTGTCACCAGGGCCCTGCATAGAGCTGAATAGGGCAGGTGGAGGTGACATGTGGAGCTGGGCTTTGAAGACCGACCTATTCCTGCCTCAGAAAGTGCAGAGCAGAGTTTTCTGCTTTGGCAAATCCACCTCCCCACAGCTCTGAATATGAGACTTTCCAGTCTGGCTGTGTGAAAAGAGGCCACTGGGTTGAAGGTGGGGTGAAATACAGCTTTGTAACACCAATAAATAAACCAGGAAGAATGCTCTGCATCTTTGCATCCGCAGCCCCAACTGAAGTTGCTGTGGATAACCCTGCTGTGGGCTCTCTTGTTGAATACCAGCTCCAAGCTCACAGCCATAAAAATTACCTCTAAATGCTCACAGCCAGCCAGGCTGGACAAGCGGAAGGGATGATGGGCTGGTGGAAAACTTCCAGTCTCACCCACAACAGAAAGCAAATCAAGCAGGGATGTTTCCAGGAGTTCATCACAACAACTTATTGTGACTGGTGGCATTCATTCGTGTCTCTCCCTTTCCCTTGCTCGCAAAGCCCTATGGGGTGAGGCCTGACTTCTCCACATGGGAGCATGGAACCATCTCTTGTTCAGTGCTGTTTGGAGGGCTGGCTGGAATTCACCATCTGGATATTTAGTTCTCTGCAGGGAGTTGGTCTTCGTGGGCCAGTCTCCTCTTTAGGGTAAGTATCAAGCAATATCGCTTTAGTGTATCTTCTCCACATCTGGGTTCCCCTTTAAAGAACAACCTTGGGACGTTCCCAAGAACAAGTTCAAGTGGCCAAATGTCAGCTCAGCAGAAAAGATGGATATATCTGAACTGCCAAAGAATGAACAGCGCAGAGAGTTTCAGAGAACTGGGTGTTTATCAGCAGAGGCAGAAACAGTCTGTGTAATGGGACAGCTTTTCTCTGCTGCTTTTAAAGACACTGGCACCTTAATAAAGTGGAGGTCCCTAATTGTGTGTGTGTCCCCCCACAACTGACAGGTCAGCTAAGGACATCTCCTGAATCTCATTTAGAGGTGGGAGATGGCATGGAATGGTTGCAAGTCCAAATCTTTAGCCCTTTGAGAAAGGGGTGTTTGAAGGATCCTATGGAAGAAGCTCTGTGAAACCCAGCCGCCTTTGCCAGCTCTCCTTCTGTCAGTTCCTGACAGCAGAGGCCAGAAATACAACCCAGTGCAGGATGTCTGGGTCATGGAACACTGAATGACAGTATCACCAGCTGGTTTAAAACTCTTCCCTGATACCTGGGAAAGAGCCATTCCTTCTTATGGGTGGGAGGGACACACACACCAAAAAATCCCAACAAAATAACTCTAATCCAGCACCTCTACAGGTATTTTGGCAAACAAAACTGGGAGCTTTTGTAGAGCAGCATGGAAGCAGCACCAGCAGTGCTCCTTGGTGTGCTCAGTTCAGGATGGACTGGAGCTGGGCTGGGCCTGGGACTGGGATGAGTTAGGGACTGGCACTGGGCTGGAGCTGGGGCTGGGTTGAGATTGTGGCTGGGATTAGGACTGGGGCTGGGATTGGAGTTGGAACTGGGGCTAACCTGGACTGGGGGTGGGCTGGGACTGGGCTGGGACTGGCACTATCACTGGCACTGGTCCGGGAGTAGGACTGGGACAGAGTTGGACTGCGGCTGGAATTGGTACCAGGATTAGGACTGGCGCTGGGGCTGGGACTGGTACCAGGGCTGAGCTGGGACTGGGCTGGCCGGGGCGGGCTGTGGCCCCGCTGGGTGGTGCTGTTTGTTATCCCTGCGCCGCCTGCACAAGTATCCAGTTTATAACATAAACGCAACTCAACGCCGCCTTAAACCACATGACACAGCAGCAGCCTGCGAGCGCCCATTAAAATCTCAATTTGGGGAAATTGATTCTACCTCTGAGCAATTGCCATGCAATTACTCCAACAGGCAGCAATCAAGAATCACATCAAAACAACACCAAACTTTCATCTCCTGCCTTGCAACCACCACCACAACAAAAAGCACCTGTCTTGCAAACACAGCCCGGTTTCCTCACACGTATATGATATTTAAGAAGGGCAACGTGCAGGTCCCAAGAGTGGAAGTAAGCCTGAACAGGGGTTCCTCTGCTTGGTGCCTCTGAGGTGTCCTGACCGGGGGCTATCTCCTGTCCTCCTTGCCTGCGGTTAGGGGCTATTGACAGACTCGGTTCATCCGACCTGCTCCAGATGTGGCCGTCCCTGCCCATGCCCCACATCTGTCCAGTTGTTCTCCCCACCTCAGTGCTTGCAACCACCCCAGCGCTTTGCAACCACGGGGCTTAAGGGAGGTAAATCTGTTGTCTCTGCTAACGAAGCGCTCCGGTGTCGATAATCGCGATCGGCCCCGTGATGAGCTATTTAACGGGAAGGGCAGAATACCGGGAAGATATTTTCAGTTCTCGCCAGTGTTCTGCAAGGAATTACTCGACTGACTTAGCCCAGCAGGGTGCATTTTTAGTGGCAAGCATCAGAAGGGAGGATAAATGAATAACCGCATGGTTAGTATCAAGCCGGACAGAGGGAGCGCGCTGGGCAGGGGAAAATGGGAAAGAATCGAGGTTTCCTTATAAAAGCGGCTCGGGAGGAGAAGGAGGAGGCAGCCAGGGGAAGGGCCATGCAGGGGCCGGGGCAGCATGCGGGGGTCCCGGCTTCCCCGCTTACCTTGGCGGCCGCATCAGCCTCTCCAGCCCGCCGCGAGGGTCGGTGTGGGGAGCGGCGGCTTGGTTGGGTTTCTGTTCCAGGAGAGGTAAAGCAACCACAAATAAGCCCCAATAAAACAATGCAGGACAGCACCGCGGAGCCCGAGGGCAGGCGTGGCGGTGGCTGGGCACGGCCGGCGGGCAGCACCCCCCCACCCCGGCCCGGCGGGGTGCAGCGCGGCCTCGCTCAGCGGGACGCGGGGAGCCGCATCGCCCTCCCGGAGCATGTGAGAGCAGCGGAGGAGATAGAGCCAGATAGGGAGGTCCCCTCCTTCCCTCCCTCCTTCCTTCCCCCCCTCCTTCCCTCCCTCCGCACAAGCTGAGCAGCGTCGTTAGCGCACGCGGAGGGAGGGCGGGCGCAGCTTCGGGCGGAGGGGTAGCAGTGGGGGTCCCCAATGAGCACCCCCATGTACCCCCTCTCCCTGTGCAGGGAGACAGGGATGGGAGGAATAGACGGGGGTTTTGCAGGGTACCCGCAGGGATGGGGATGCTCCACCTGCAGCAGGGGGTATGGAGGGGAAGGTGGGTTTGGGGGGCCCCTCCTCTCCGGTGGATGGGGTGTGTATAGGAGCTGAGAGCATCTTTGTGTTGTCAGGGATTGTGGCAAGGATGGGGGTCGGGAGTGGGAAGAGGACCCTCTGCAGGGTTGTGTGCATGCAATGGGGAAGGGATGGAGACCCCGGGCTCTAGCAGCACCTTGGTGTAGCCCCCGGCCACTCCAACACCCAGCACTGCCTGAAGCTGGGCAGTGTACCAGCCTTCCCCTCCGGCCTTCTCCACCATCGGGGTGAGCATCCATCTCCCACCGAGGCCTGGGGGGACCGATTTTGGCATGCATGGGTACCAGGGTGCCTGCTTTTCTGCCGCTGTGATGGGAAAGCTCTGGGTGCAAGGCTGTGCCAGCCAGAGTGTCAGACACACAATTAATTACTGCAGCCCCAGAGCCTCAAACACACTAAATATGCTGTCACCGTAGTGCGTGGATAATAGCAGCCGTTTGGAAAGTGTTTTTCTCCTCTTTTTTTTCCCCAGTGCAAGAGACAATCGCAGTGAGCACACAGCAGCTCTCCTCTGCTTGATTAAGTCAGCAGCGAAGACAAAATGTGCCCATACAGCTCAGGCTTAAGGAGGGATTTGAGTGTGTGTTAGATACAAATTAGAAAATGGATGTGATTTAATAACAACAAATCTAAACAGCCCTGCTACAGAAACCCTGCCATCAAAGAGGTCTTCTTCTTCTTAAAAGTGGATGCTCTGAGTCTTGACAAAGGAACAACGTGTTTGGGGATTGAATTGTTAAAGCAAGAGCAGAGGAAAGGCTGGGAGAGCTTGATGCATACCAGATAAGGTATCAGCTATAGAAGGAACGGCTTCCTTCCGTAATAATTATTTGCAAATCAGTTCACAGTTCTGGATACTGCCATGTCTGGACAGTACAGCACAAACAGAGACACTTCTGTCAGGCCTGGGATGCAGCACAGACAGGAAACCAGGCACAAACCCTGCCTGAGAGAAGGTAAACTGCTTATTCAGAGGAGCCCAAGTGAATGCAGCAGACAAAGGAGGCAGGGGAGGGGAGGAGAAGTGATGGCAAGCCCAGGCCTTCTTCCTGCAGGTGTGCACAGTGGGTCAGGCTCCAGTCCCAGGCTGTAAAATACCATATGCTGGAGCGTTACTAATCCAAGCACTTGGGGACAGTGCCACCGCTGCTTGAGGGGGACATCATCACCACAAACACACCAGCTATGATTGTGCTGTGGAAGCGTTTCCTTGAGAAGGCAAAGCACAAGACAGAAGGAATGCTAATGCACAGGGCGCTGGAAGTGCCTTGGTAACAGTGGCACAGCATCACCGTGGCGGCAGCAAATTGGTGCTTATCCTGGTTCCTGTTGGGAACAGGGAGCCCTGGAGCAGGGAGGCTCCAGCAAAGCACAGCTGCGCTTGTGGGAGCGCTCAGAAGTCTCCGCTGGCCACTTCCCACAGCTCTTATCAGCGCGCTGTTAATCTTTGGCATCGCAACAGGAGTTGGCACCTTCAGTTCCAGGTGCAAGGTGCATGTCTTTGACCTTGCCATTTCCTCCATAAACACCCAGCAAGGTGTAGAGCGTACGTGTAGGTGTAATGGCACCTCCATGGGCACCCTCCTGCCTGAGCTTCACTCCTGGGGTGAGAGCTACACCCAGCTAACAGAGCACTGAAGTAGATGCAGCAGATAAATAACTGTGGGCTATGGGAGAAGAGAAGGACTTGATGGAGAATGGACTTTTGGCCTTTTAGATAGGCTCCAAGTGAAGCAGTTTAAATTTGCTCTGGGGTGTAAAGTACATCCAAGTAAAAATGGAATCCAGAATATTCAGATTTCCCTGTTCTTTGCTCGTCTTGTGACTCCCCAATTTAGCGCCTGTGACCAGTTTCACCTACTTGTACTGAAGATGGATTTTTCCCTCTCCCTGCACAGGGACCTACTTGGCCACAAACCAAACAGAGCAGTAGTGCCAGTACATGTTGTCCTTCCAGAAATGATAAAGACAACACAACTGAGTAGGCAGTTAGAGGAGGAGCTTGGCTGTGGGAGAAGAGGGTTGGTAATGCAAGATCCATCCTCAGCAGGCAGGTGGCTGTCCCAAGGAGCAGGAAGGTTCAGGTGACCTGGGGAATATGGATGGGTTGTGACACGTGGCAGAGACAGTGCCAAAGCTCGCTGTAGCTGATGGAAGCCATCTTCAAGGGGTTGTGGGCATCACCAGGTTGAGATGCAGGGGCAATGGAGAGTATGAGATACACGAGCTTTCCATTTGCCATTTTTATCCATGCACGAGAGTCACATAAACCTATTATTTTGAAGCCATTTTCCATGCTGCAGCTATCTTCCTTGACCTCTAAAAGATCTGGCTGATCCTGATCTTGAGATGAAAGATTGCCACCTCACAGGCCGTGAACACCCATCCGTGAGATTAGGCTCTGAATTATTAATACAATCAATGACTACCTCTTTTCATCCTAGAAGAGGCACAAAGGAAAGCTACAGGGGCCCTTGAAAGGGAGGGAAGGAGGATTCTCAAGCAAGGGGGGAGAAGTCACCAGTGGGAACTGGTTTTCTTGGGGTGGAAATGCCTCCTGTGTCTGTTTTATTTTGGAGCAGGAACAATGGTGCTATTCAGGAGGTGACGACCCAGCTGCAATGGTAGGGCTGATGGTGGCACTGAGAAACCCCCTGTGAACACTGTGTGCCTAAGGAGGGACATCCTTCCCTCCAGCCCTTTCCTGTACTCAGTGCATCTTGGGCTGAAACAAAACGGGGTCCCCAAGAGCCTAAACTGCAGAGCTAAAGGATGGAGAACCATTGAGAGGAAGGGCTGGTGAACAAAGAGATGGGTTTATCCTTCCAGTGCCACAGTGCTACTGACATTTACACTGTGTCACCCACCACTGTGACCCTCAGGCAGCTGGCAGAGCCTGTGTTTTGTGGGGTGTGTTTAAGCTTTGTATGGGGTTTCTTCAGTATGGGAAGGACATGGATGTCTCCAGACAGGAGCCTGGCAGTGAAAGCAATGACGGATAAGTGCAAGGCTGCATGTTTGCTGCCTGGAGCGTGGTAGCAATCTCATTTCCATCCCCTGTGAATGCTGGAGGTGCTGTCAATGTGTGCTCTTTGGTCTCTGTTTTGATCTTCATGCTTTTCCTTGGCTTAGGCCTGACCTACCTATTTGGGCCACTTCAGTAGAATTGGTTCTTTTCTGCTCTTTTTCCTGTGGCATTTGGGAGGAAGGTACCAGGTCCCCATCCCTTCAAGGAGCAGAGAAGAGGCACAACTCCCCAGTCCTGAGCCCCATGTGGAAAATGAAGCCAACTGGAAACCAAAAATAAAACACTATCTTCACTCCATTTTCCAAGAGGTTAAAAAAAAAGTGCTATTGTGCTAACAAAGCTTTTCTTTCTGGGTAGATAATGCAAAGCATTGCCTCAGAGCTGGCCAAAATATGAGAGCCTTTTTTATCCCCTCATTTTCATTAAAGTTCATATCAACATTGCAAATACGATAAGAAAAGAAGCGTACAGTTACAATTATGTAGTGCTTTGTGATCGCAAACAGATTCTGTAATCCCTACTCAGGGGGGTTTTGAGCTGAATTTAGCTTACAGCATAAAGCTGAGCTCAGCCAAGACTGCTCTCCTGCTCTGTATGATCCTCATCTGTGCTCTGGTCACACGAGAGGCCCATGGCAAGCCAAGCAAAATCTCACAGATGCATCAGCTGCCCTGGCTGGGGACCAACCTCCTTTGTCCTATGCAGCCATTTATTAGTATTCTTCTATCTATCACATTTGAATCGATGCTTGCTTTAAGCATCAAAACCTGGTATCAGTTCAACTGCAACCTGAGCAGTAAATGCACAGGGTGGGTACTGAGAAACACCAGAAGTCCTTTCTGTGGTGGGGTATTGCTGTAGAAAGTATTTAACCATTGGTTCAAGAGACTTTGTAATTCTACCACATCAGGAGTTCACCACTGCTGAAAAGCTGCATGTGGGCATGTCACTAGTGGAAAATGGGAAGATCTGGCAAAGATAACGTGGAAAAGACTGTTCACATCTCTGATGAACCCTTCAGTGGGTGCAGCCAAGGAGTCCACCTCACCCTGGCTAAGAGTGAGCATTTATGGGCTCAGACCATCAGCGTCTTCTCCCAAGTGGGGCCATGGCCCATGGGCAAAGGCAGGATCCTGAGTAGATGGAAATATTCCTTCTCCGTTGCCTGTGCTTCTAGACCATCTGACCTCAAGGGATTTGCAGCAGGCATGGGAGTAGTCATTGCTTTCAGCATGGCCATCCTATGTTTAAATTTAGGCATGAGTTGCACTACCTGGTGGAGTGGGAGCCTTAGTGCATCATTTATAGTAGAGCAGCCCCTGTCACTTCTGTGGACTCGGTGGAGTGATGCAATCCACAGCAAACATTAAATTCAGTGCCCAGCTTCACACAGATAAAGCTATAGAGACAGAGAGATGGACAGGAGTCAAGTGCATCTGGGCTTCTGGGGAGCAACCCCAGCTGCTCATGCCTTCCGCTGTCATTCCTTGCCTGCATCGCAAGATGGAAAGAGCAAAAGATATAAGGTCAGTGGCAAGGCGATAGACCCTCAGCAAAAATAGCCCCTCGCTGTGGCACAGAGCTCTACCTCAATTGGCAGACAGCTGCTAGAATAGAGAATCATTTTTATATCATCACATCTACAGCAATCTGCAGAGAGCAGCTTCGGGAGGCATTTGGCTTTTATGTGAATTTAGGCTGCAGTTCGCAAAAGTGCTTCGTTCCTGAAATACAGATGAGGTTTACTGCAGAGCCTAGTGCATTAGAGGAAGATCTGGCCTGGAGGTCCCTAAATGTCACCTGCCAAGCAATTTGGAGAACCTAAGCCTCCCCAGATAATTCAGTTCCATTAGGTGCCCTGTGCAAGACACCAGCCTGTGTAGTCTTCAGTTCAGAAGAGAGAGTGTTGGGGGAAAATGAAATTCAATTGGAAAGGATTTTGGTGTTAACTTCAGTCTTAGTCACTTTGGGAGCTGATGACTGAAATCTAGAAATAAAAAGTAATGGAAGTTGGAGCTCCAAAAAGCGAAGGAGCCCCTTCGTGTATGCTGCCATCTCCCCTCTCCAGGTCCAGCCACCCTCCCCTTGCTGCAGCCAGTGGCTCTGCTCCAGTGCCTCCTCACCAGGGGAATACAAATTGGGCAGCACTGAAGCATATGGATGGGAAGAATGCTCAGCTGTGAATTTCGGGGATGGGTATTATACAAACCCAGCCACCAGCACATCACCTTTTCAAAGGCTTCAAATCCGCTACAAATTGCTTCTGAATGACAATGGGAATTTCTCGCCCTTCGCAGAGCCCCTCATATTAGCATCTTTATTGGAATAAACTAGCTAATTTCTCTGGCTGAAGGGCTGGTCTGGAGAATCCCTAATTCCAATTAGATTCATCAGCACCCTGGTGCTTGCAGGGCAGCAGAGATTGCTGCTGTCTGGTCTGGCGAGTGGCTCACCACCTGCCCGAGTCTGGATCAGAGACAAAGAGAAGGGGAGCACTGAGTCCCCGGGGCCAGCAGCAAAGCAGGACACTGCAGGGACTGAGGGGTCCTTTTAATCCTCGGTTTGTTCTTTGTGACATTTGGTAATTCCCAGGCACGGGGTAGGGAGGCTGAACCTGCACTTGCAGGAATAATGATAAATCTGTGCCCTTCACTATCCTTCAGGTTCCTGTGTGACAAATACACCCATGACTAAGCCAGGCTGACTGACCGCGGCTGGAGTGAAACGCTTATGGAGTAGAAGGAGGTGCAGCCTGTCTGTCTATCCATCCTGAACAACTGTATGGCAGCTTGTCACTAGCTTCAGCATTTATCTTGTAAAACAGTTAATGGGATTTCTCCAAACCAAGTGCTGATGCCTTGCAGTTGGCAGTGTTGCAAAGATGAAATTACTTCTTTGTTGCTAACAATAGATTCCATAAAGGAAAGAAAAAAAAAGAAAAGTAAAACTCCATAAATATAAATATCCCAAATTTAAAACTTGATGATCTTGCAGGTAAGCAGAGCCCATTCCTCACTATGGATTGAACATGTGAAAACTTGGGAGGGCTTTACCTAGATGTATGCTCCCTAGAGCAGGGTTTATTTGAGTGTTCACTGCGCAGCGCTGGCCTGGCTCATAGCTGGGATGGCTCAGGACTGTCCCAGGACAGTCTCCACAAATGACACCAAGCTATGGCCCTGGTACCGGCCATGCTGTAATAACTGCAGTGTTATCAGAGGGAACAAAGCAATGGGCATTGTGCCTTCTTGCCTGTAGCAGGTATCTTACTTCTCTGATCTCTTTGGCCAGAAGTGGCTCACATCATGGGATTTTGACTATCAGCAGGACAATACTTCCCCTTTGGTTTTCTTTAAGCTCTTGTATCTAACCCATGGGGCATGGTTGTTCAGGGGCATTGAAGTTCTCAAAGGTGTCATTTGAGGCGGGGACAGGTCCTTTGGGTTTCATTCTCTTACAAGGTCAGGCTCAGTGGAGGAATTCTGAAAATGTCTCATCTCTGTGCTGAGCAAACACAGCCCGAAGGCAGAGCTGAGCTGCTTTTGACACCGTCCGTCTAATCCTCAGAACAGCTCAAGCCCCCCAGATGTGCAACTTCAGAGGCAAAGCTGGAGACTTGAGAGTCGTTATAATGCTCTTCCTCTCCCAGTGTGCTGTGCAAAGCAGCAAGCCCGTGTCAGGTTGCTGTCTTCATGCTTCCCCATCCACACATATTGGCTCAGCCTCTGTCTGTGGTGTCACCTGCGAGCAGCTCGCTGCCCTCTGTGCTGAGCACCATCCGCCCAGCACAACTACCTCCTCTGGGGGTTAATGGAAACAGGAGATGGGCTGCTGAAATGCCAGTAAACAGGACTCAGCTGCTGGGGGGAGAGGGTCAAAGGACAAAAATGAGGACAAGTCTGTACACATCCCCAGCCCCAGGATGGAAATTGCTGCTTGACGCTCCCTTCTTCCCATTGAAGGTGTCATCTCCACTGTCTTTGCGTTTCATTGTATTAGAGGGTTTCTTCTTCCCTAGACGAATGGCTCGTGAAGGCCCCATGGATGCAAGTTGTCTTGGTGTGGGTTTTTCTCTGAGGAGGCACAAGAGTCCCTGCTGAGAAGGGAATTTGGCCCAACATGTTCAGAGCAGCATGTTTGCTATCACCCAAATCACAGGGGCATCTCCCTGCCTTGTGTGACATGTTACACAGGCAGACAGAGGAGTCCAAACCATGGTGCTGTGTGGTCTGTCATCACGAATGAGCCTTGCTATGGACTTATTTATGCTGGACAAATTATATTCGAGCCACTGATAGGCAGCCACTGCTGGGGTGGGATGCAGGAGCCTCAATAACGCTATAGGCTTTCCTATCTCTTGCAAATGCTCCTATCCCAAGCATCAACCATCTTTCAGCAGTGTTCTGGTGATGGGATTAACGTGCATTAGAACTTTTTGTTTTCATCTCTCCCAGGGAGGATCAAATGCAGTGAAACATCTCATTTTGCTGGTTGCTTTCTGAAAAATGTGTGGTATGTGTTAACGTTAGAAAGGCAAGGTCAAAGGAGCAGGACCATAGGACACAGAGGTGGAAAACCCCTTTTAGGACGTGGAGTTTGGTCCATGTTGTTGTAGCCCCGTTTGCATTGTTTTAAAAGGAGTTTACCCTTAGCACATGTGTTCCTGGTCACAACTGTTTTCTGTGAAGAGACGTGGAAGAAAAGCTGAGGGCCTCATGTCACTTGTCCTTCAACAAAAGACCAAACCCTGTGCCAGCTCAGCATGAGCTCTCTCCTGCACCCACAGGCATTATATATTATCATATAATAATATATATTATTGTAGTTTACCTTATATTAGGTTGGATATGAGGAATAAATTCTTTACTGTGAGGGTGGTGAGGTGCTGGAACAGGCTACCCAAGGAAGTGTGAATGCTCCATCCCTGGCAGTGTTCAAGTGGATGGGGCTTGAAGCAACCTCGTCTAGTGGAAGGTGTCCCTGCCAGTGCTTGTAACTGGATGAGCTATAAGGTCCCTTCCAACCCAAACCATCCCATGATTCTGTGTTTATCCTTCCTAGGGAGGTTTTCACTCTACCTAAGGAACAACATGTTGCTGATATTTATCCCAGAGTTTTACATTGGCCATTTAGGCTGCAGGAATGTGAACCCGAGTTTGAGCAGTGTTTCAGCAGAAATCAGCACTGAATAGGGACTAATTTGTTTTGACTAACTTGCTTCTGGAGTTTATAGGAGACAACTATGGGATGGTTTAGGAAGGATGTTGATAGTATCATACCCAGCTGAAAGAAGCATTGCTGTGGGTAAGTTTAAACACTAAAAGTCATTTAGCCAGAAGGAGTATATAAAATATATTGCTACTGACATCAGATACAGCTGTTAACTAAGCACTTTGATGGACAGAGGGTCCCATGTTACATGTCTACCAGCTACCTCCTGTGCACTTGGATTCCCCACTGATTTGTGGCAGCAAACTGGGCTTTAGGGGATGAAATGAAGGAGCTGGTGTTATTGTGGGGGTAGAATGTAGCTCCCCCAGCAAAACCCCTGAAGGCAGATGTGGCAATGAAGGGAAACTACTCACACCAGCATTTGTCATGGTGCTGTGATTAGCGGCCATGACTCTGCTCATGGGAGATTTCCATTTACAAAGTTAATAAGGGAACCAAAAGCTGGATTTTTCAGCTGTTAATTGTCAAGGTCACATTGCATTTATATGGGATTTTCCTGCTGTTGTGTTTTGATTTCATTACAATTGTGTTTGTTAGGATATAGCTGGTATGAGCACGGATGAGCATTGAGAGAATTCCCCTTGCAGAACATGGGTTCATGCATTGCTTGTTCATAGCAGCATATTTCTGGAAGACAAGCAATTTTCTTCCCTTTAAAAGGACTTGGGGGAAAAAGGACCATCATTTCCAGGCAGAAATTTTTCTGAGGAGGATATTTTTGTGCCTGGCTAAGGAGAGACACAAAAAGGTCAAAGAAAATTAAAATCACATGCTGAGAACATTTCAGGGCAGGTGTTTTTCCTGAGCCAAATTTCAGTCTTTGGCGGGTATATCCCAGGATTTATGCTGCTCCTAACACTTCACCTGTTGCACCAGTACTGGAGGGTGAATGATTTCATCACCCTTACAGCCTGGTTTTGCTGGTCCCAACTCAATAACACTGCTTTAAGCACATTTTTGCAGCTAGAAGGAAGCCTCAGACAAGCGCTCCGGTCTGGCTGCTCATCGCTGCGTTTCACTTGGCATGTAGGATAAGGAATGCACAGAATTTCCTTTTCCACCCGGTCAGATACTCTGTCTTGAGCCTGGCCCAGCCCCAAGAGCACAACGGATGCAGCTGGAGAAGGGCAGGTCCAATCTTGCTGCTAAGCTCCAGTGACACTTAACCTCCTCTGCTGTGTGCTCAGCCAGCAGCTGGAGGTGGATGCTCATCAGTGGCTGAGCATCAGCTGCTGCCTGTTGAAATGGGTTATTTGTGAAGGAAGAGGAGGTTATTTCCCAGGCTGGAGGAGGTGATGAAGTTTAGGGCTCTTGTGGGAGAATAAGGAGGTGGCCTTGAAGCCGGATGCTTTTGCATCTTGGTTTCTCCATTGGTGTTGACCTACTTGAGCAGGTAATGGTAATGTGGGCTTTCCCCCTGCCTGATGAAGATTGCTGCCAGCAGCCTTGTCCCAGCATGAGAACTGATTGTGACTACCTGTAACTCCTTAGTGTTAGCAGTAGGTGGGAATCCATAGGGATCTTTGAGCTATCAAATAATGAGACCAGTTAATCTGTGTTGTTCCAGGAAAGGCACTAAGGAGGAACGTTAGCCCTTTGGGGCTCTGTGAGACAGCAAGGCTTTCCCACAGGTCTGTTAGCTTGGCCCTTGTTGCAATGGGAGCTGTAAACATAGGATCAAATTCTGCCTTATCTCATCCATAAAAATTATTTTTCTTGGCTCAGAATGGAACACTGACTGGCTTCTTTCCTAAAGCAGCTGTACAGCAAAGATGGGATTGAATGAACCTCTTTCCCTTGAGCTTAGGAACAACTCAAGATGGGTAGAAAACTGCTATTGCATCACTGATACAGAAATAACTATAATTCACACCATGTACAAAGATGCCACGGTCTGATTACTAACAGCGATGGCTGAACTGGTCAGAGCTATCTTTATTACATCAGGAAAACAAGTTTTATCCTGGGGATGTGCTAAGAAGTGAAAAAGAGGGTCTGGTTTTGTTTGTGTTTTCTTTTTTTCTGGGTGGAATCATCCCAGCAAACAGTGTGTAAGTTGCTGGAAGGAATTCAGGCTTCAAACAGCATGAGAAAGCACTCCTTTTCCTCACCAGACTATAGATTTCCTTTATTGGAAGAACAGCGCCTTGAAAACAGCCTGTAATGAAATTGGGTGTTAGTCTTTATTTATGTATGTAGTGTTGCTGGAATGGCTGAAGACTGCTCAGGTCGAGGGAATTTTGTGTTTTCCTTCTGCATATTTCTTTATCTCAGAACTTTTAGGGTTGTCAAATGTTCTTTCCTGGTTTCCCTAGGAGGTCCTGGCTGCGTAGAGGCAGGTTTGCCTAATAATGTTTATTAACTTAATCAAAATATTAACAGAGACCTCCTTTAAACAAAGTGCTGGCTGGGCACTGGAATGAAATAACTGTTAACAAAGCCGATGAGTTTAAACTAGAAAGGACCTTTCTGCAATCATTCAGCTTTGTGTTCTTACTGGTGTCATTATTTTGCTATTCGGTAACCATATAGAGCTCAATCCTCATTTGAGTTTCTCTCATCAAAAATCAAAGAGAAATCAGAAGTAATTTCTGCAAAGCAGTTTTTCAGGGTTCTCTCTGTAACAAAAAGGAATCTCCTGTTAATTCTCCTGCATATCACTGTCTTTGGCCTCTTGGCCAATTATGTTGGGTTGGATTTGGTTTAGCCCAAAGCAACCATCAGGTCACTGTGACTCTGGAAACAGTTTTTCTTCTTTTTTTCCAACTGACCTATTTTGTTCTTGTCTCTCCTCCCCAGTTGCTATAAAGCAAAGGGTTTCAGTTGTCTTTTCTCCTGAGAGGTCTGCAGCAGCATGCAGAACAAGTGCTGTGCTAATGAAATCCTGTCTTGATTTAAGCTAAGCAGGGATTTTGGTTAAACTCTGTTTGTCCAGTGACACCCCCCAGCACAGATGTGCCCTGAGGATGGCTCAGGCTATGGGGCAAACTTAGAGAGATCAAGTCTGAGGGCTCGACCCAAGATCCTAGTGCTGGTGTTAACCTCCTGATGACGAGGATAGAGCAGAGAATAAAAATGTAGCTCTGGTTTCTGTGTCACCAGGAATCACAGAATGGTTAAGGTTGGAAAGGAGCTTAAGACCATCAAGTTCTAACCCCCTGCCATGGGCAGGGATGCCTCATATTAGACCATGTTAAGACTCCATCCAACCTGGCCTTGAACACCGCTAGGGATGGAGCATTTGCCATGTCTTTGGGCAACCTGTTCCAGGGCCTCACCGCCTTCACAGTAAAGAACCTTATTTCTATCCTGAACTTCCCCTGTCTGAATTTGAACCCATCACCCCTTGTCCTATTGCTACAAGCTCTGATGAAGAGTCCCTCTCCAGCATCCTTGTAGGTTGCCTTCAGTTAATGTCAACAGCCACCACAGCGATGTCACCCTTCTTGTGCTGGGGATGCTGAGCAGGGGATGGGGAGGAAGAAGGGTGCTGCCTGTTGGGCTGCCATCCCACTGCTTGGCAGAGCATCCCGAGCAGCTCACACAGGCTGTGTGCTGTACCGCCTCATCTGCAGCAGGCAGGTAACAGCACAGCCCCACCTCACCAGTGAACAGTGCAGAAAAGTCCCTCCTGGACTCTCAAGTATATAACAGTGCTGCAGGATGTATAAAATGGACAGTATTTGAAGTGTTTCCTTATAGGATAATCAGAGGAAGTCATTGTATTAAATATCCATTTGTGTCATTAGCCTTTTATTTGGTGCTTTGTCCAGACATCCTGTTTGCTTCTCCTTTGAAGTAATGAATATATTTCCTGTACGCCGGGTCCGATCCAAAGCTCCCGTGTAAAAGCCAAGGCACTGAGCTGAGATCAGTCATGTACTCGGTGGGGAAGGACATCTCCAGACTCACTTTGTGTGAGGAGTTTGGGATAAATCTAGAGTAGTGTTTATTGATTGCCCTTAAACCCACACGCCTTCGGGTACCCTGGCACAAGGTTATGGCTACTTGCTCCCTGTGGTACATGGGAGAAGTTTCTGGTGATTCCACCTCACGCTATTTAGGTGGGGCATTGCAGCAACATCAGCTGTATCCAAGGTACACATGGAATACCATGAGGAATGCTGTGCCAGCATGTGGGATCCAGCCCCAGAAAAGAGCTGGTGGAGCCACATAACCCCTTTGAATCTCTCATCATCCTTGACTGAGATGGCAAGGTAAGAGGGAGGGTAACCAACTCTGTGTATCAAACAAGTGCAAGCTTCTTTTGGTGCCTGGTTGGGAAGGGTTAATCAGGGCAGCACAGCCCCTAAGGACTGGGACTGCTGTTCTATGCAGATTGGCTTGTTCTTGTTTCTTCTATTGATCGCAATCACTCAGAGCTGTGCCTCTAACAAACTGCCTTAAATCATTGCAATCATAATAAGCACACCTTGGTAAATAATGCATGAGATGTCCGTAAGCCTATATTCATTAGAAGGAAGGTGCATATAGAGTGTGGTAACCATCTGGGCTTGAGCAGGAGCATGGCAGGTTGGATTGAGATGTGGTAGTTGCTTAGGGATCAGCCCTGAACTGAGCTGGGTTTCAGGAAGGCTCCCCAGTCCTTTAAGATGCTGGAAATAGAGACAGGCTCCTTTTCACGTTCATGAATTTTGCAGGAGATGTTTAAAATGCCTCCAAGGTTCACAGCATAATACAGGTTGGGTGGAAGTGGGCTTGTGGCAAGTCTCCAAATAGCATAATAGCAAGGCATCACAATTACTAGTATTTAATATATCTTAATGACAACAAAACACATCACGGGTAACAAGTTTTACTGTGAAAACCTCATAGCCAAGTTAATGGTCTGGATATTAGAAGCCTTTGTTTTAAAATGCAAATTAAAAATGCTTAGTTTTCCATTTGTCAGAGTGGTGTTAAAGTGTGGAGCTGCTTTAAGGCAACTTTGCTCTGGCTAGGATTTGGTGTAGTTCTTGGCCAGACCACACAGCAGGGCAGGCTCAGGTGCTGTAGAATTCATTAGAAGGTTTCTAGGGCAAATTGCAGGGAAAACTAGCTAGGCAGTAATTTCCACCTCCCTTTCATCCTAGGGAGAAGATGATGATGTTGGTGAATGACAATGATAAGGACAGTTTGGCTTTTGTATGGTTGGAAAAGATGGAAGAGGCAGAAACATTCCTGGTTATATCAGGCAGCTGTGGATGGTGATGGGTCATTTCTCTCCATTATGGTTTCTGGCAAGTGAGTATTAAAAGGGGTGTGAGGGCATAGTTTCTCAGCAATGACTTCATTTGGCTGTCAAAACAAACAGCCCCTCCTCACCAGGTGCAAAAGGCCTTGTATTTGTGTTTTTTTCCTCCATGAAGGGCAAAGAAATACCTAAAGTGAAAATAGCACCAGTGGATTGTATCTGCTCAACAGCCCTGGTGGTCTCTACCTCCTGTCAAACAGCAGTGATATGAGCCAAGGCAGGGAAAAGTGATGATCCTAGATATTTTATACTTAAACTACATTTCTTTCTCTACTTTTAGCTGCATCATCTGTCACAGAGAGAAGCAGAGCGACGAAGAGAAAAAGGGTCAGTAAATTTTAAGCTGGTCTAGTTAGACTGCAGAGGAAAGATCAGCAAAGCCAAGAGAAAGTAAATGGAGCAATGTTACCCAGCCTGCCTTCTCCTTCACACTGTGCTGCCTTGGATGCTTCTTGCCTTGGCAATGCTCTTAAGAGATGTGGCAATTTGTAGCCATGAAACTACCAGTTTGGCCAAGGTCCCCTGGAAGCAGAGCCCCAGTATGGGCATCCTACACATGAACATGGGCTGTGTGTAGTGTGTAATACATCTCTGCTCGCCTGGCTGCTGAGGGAGGCAGCTTCACCCTGTAGATGGGGGTTAGAACCCATCAGACTCACTTTCCTCAGTAACCTGAGCCGGGATTTGAGCCGAGCCCTCCAAAGGTGAAAGGCTAATATGCCTGCCTCCCTCTCTGCCACTGAGCCCCTTCTGCTCTGTTGAGGTGATGCGCTAACTTGGGGAAATCACTTCTGCAACCCATAAATAGTGAATTAAATGAGACCCCCCTCCCCTCTGTGCGCAGGGATAATGCGCTGGCTGCTGGGGTGTTTGCTCTGTGACATTCAGCAAAGAGGCTGCAAAGAAAGCTCAGCAAGATCCTGGACAAAAGGAGAGGACAATCAGCTCGCTGGGTTCAATTATGGTCTGGAATTTAATCCCAGTAGGTTTGGTAGGACTTCCCCCCCAGGCAAAATCCATCTCGCCAGTCGGTTTCTCTGAGGTCCTGGGACAGCATGCGGAGGTATTAGGCTCATAAAGGGTTTCTTATTCATAGAAAGCCCTGTAGCTACCACAGGAGCTTGTACAGATTACTTCTGGATGAGGCCATAATGTTGGAAGTGAAAGGGGCTGGGATGCTCTTGCATCCCTGGGAAATCCAAGCTGCAAAGAAGAGAGGGGTGGTTAAAGCCCATAAATAGTTCTCAACTAATGAAATTGCTGGGTGGGGAAAAGGGGAAAATAGCTCCTTTCTAAAGCAGATGAGGCAAACATACCTCTCAACATATTTTCTGCTCATAAAACTCAGTCTGGGTTTCTAGGTAACTAAAGGAGATACCCCAGAGAGAAGCTTCTAAGGGTTTCCCACAGCTGCTGGATTTGAATAACCAAATGGAAGTGCTGGATATCAACTTCATGTGGTGCAGAACATGGCTGACCCCATCCCACCTCTTCCGAGGCTCACTTGTGTATGAAGCAAACCTGAAAGTCTGGGGGCCCTTAATATTGGGAGATCCACTGTCAGGATCCAACATGCACTAAGCTCAAGACTAAAAGAGACTTATTATATGATCTAGTCTGACCTCCTGGATAGCTCTGCTTAAATTCCAGTTTTGTTCTCTATGTCTGAGTGTTGTCCTGGGCTCTTGGGGCTTCCCAGCCTCTTGCAGGGCTATTCCCCTTGGATGACTTGTTCACCTGCGAGATGGGGATTCAGAGCCTTTATAAGGCCCCAGTCCTGCGCTGTTCACTTATTTAGTTTTATCCCTAAGCATTTTGATTTCTAAGCAGTAGTAACTTTCTGGAGCTCAAATTCTCTGCTGGTCTCGGGCTCCTCTTCAGTTCTGCCTGTAGTCTTGCTGTGCTTTGTAATAGGGAAGTGAGACAAGTTAGTTACCAAGGGCACAGAGAGGTTCAGATGTTGGGATGGATATTTTACCTTAGTGGCCTTGCTTTGCTTACAGGACCAGGCTGTGCCTGCAAACAGTGGGGGAAAAAGGATCTTTCTTCCTTCCATTGTGAGGGATGGAGCTGGAGTGACCAGTGATCCTATTAAAGTTATTTTGGATATTTCCCCCTGACTCTTTCAGATAGGTTTATCCTGATTAGCATTGCCCTGGAAATAAGCGTTCTGATCCCAGCTAAGCCTTGATGTGAGCAGAGGCATTACAGTGAAATCAAACTGAATGAACATTTGGTTTACATGGGGCTTTTTTTCTTACTGGCTTCCCATCTTTACTGGGAGTCAGACCAGTTAATCCAGTGTGTGAATGATCATCTGACACAGTGCTGCAGTCCAAAGCAGTATAGAGTACTTGCCAGTCATAAACTGAATCTTGAGTCCAGGGAAGCTTTGAATGGCCAAATGAGGAATCAAGGTGGGTTAAATACATTAGTTCTGTTCTGTGCACAAGAACAAATTCAATCTAGGTAAGAAACTTTGCGTGTTAGTCAGTGCTGTTAAAAAGCAGCTATAGAGAAAGTAAACAGCTGATCATCCCTGCTCAGGATGGGGAAGGTGCAGATAGTTCTCCTGTTTGCAGCTAGTGCTGCAATGAGCAGGCAAGGATCATATACCGTTGTGATTTGGTTTAATATTATGAATATGCCCATGTCAACTGGTGTTCACACACATGAAGGCTCAGGGTAGTGCCTGTATCCTTCCCCTCATGCAGAGGAAGATGAGCTCCTGATGTATGGAAAGGATAAATTCAGAGGAAGGAAATGACATGTCCCTGCTTCCAAAGAGCCAAGCCTGCACAAGCAGGACAGCTGGATATGGCTGCGATGAAATAGGGAGATAAGTGCATTAAAAGGGGGTGTCTTTCTGCAGATGCAGGGGTCAGGTGCGACTGAAAAGGCTGAGAAAACTCTCAGCATCTCAGGATTCATTAACACAGGCTGCCAGTCTCTGCATACACAAGAGCAGCTTGTGTTTGCAGAGTCGAAGGAGCTGTAAATGAAACACAGCAAATTGCGGCTGACAAGTGGAAAGAAGAGATTGTCTGATTGATCCAAGTCTGGAAAAGATTGTCTGGCAAGCTAGTTTCAGACTAATCTTGTCAAGCCTGGGACTAGCCAGTCCCTGCTGCTGCCAGAGATGCTGGGCAATCCCACCAGCTGCTCTTGGCTTCGCAATGTGCCATTTGCTGTAACTGTTATCCCGGGTCTTGCGCGCAGTTATTTTATCCTAATGGCCAATTTCTGCTTCCTGACGTGGCTGTTCTCATCCCTGCTCCCAGCCAGCCTGCCCTACCATGTCAGGCTGGCCTTCACTGTTCAGGGTCTGCCTGTCTGTGTCCCCCAAAAAGCGAATGGGTTTCCAGGATAGTCTAGTGTGACTGAGTCTTTCTCTGTCCTCGCTCTTGCTTTGGTACACCTGCCCTGCCTCTAGTTTCTTGCCTCTTGACATGCCTGAGCATCCCTTTAGCACAGGAATGTGGTTTAGTACAATCCCAGATTTCTCTGTTTCCTGCTCCAAACCCAGTTCTAGTTGGGCTGTAACCACTTAGGCTATATGCACGATTTTCTTGCTCAAATGACACTTTGAAGCCCGCAGGAGCTGCTGATGTCTGTTCAGGTATTTAGCAGAGGCTGACTTGTGTTCTGTACATCCCTCCCACCCTGAAGCCATTGTTTAATCTTCAGATCTATTTTATTCCCCTCCACTAGACACTCTTTGGGAGGACAGACATAAATTAAAAGCAAATTATGCGACCTGATATCATCAGTCAACAGACACCTATCTCTGCCCACATACCCCAAATAAATGAAACCACCATAGGATCTGACTGCAGGGAAAGGAAGAGCTTAGGGGGAGATTTGAAGGTCAAAACACTCAGGCACTGTATCCATCATGCATTTGGGCAGGTTTTGAATAGTGCTGCATCAAGTAACTGCATCCATTCCTCCCTTATTGCAGGAAGGGGGAGCACAATGCCACTTTCCTTTGCATTGACACCGGGTATGTGACCCTCTTGCTCTCCAGGAGCTCACTTGTAAACCAGTTGGCTGCATCTCATTTCAAACTACCTTTTGATTTGGTGTTTCTGGATCCATCCAACACTGTACACTCCAGCCATCTCCTCCTCCCAGCTGCTGTTCACCAGCCTCTGTGTAAATGTGGCTCCATGTTGAGTTCGTGCTTGCAAAGCTTGAAAGGACTCCAGGCACTGAAACCCAAGTGCCTGGGGCTGTACTGCAGCCTGCTGGGTGCTGTTTACTGCCCCTAAAGCGTTCTCATTGCAGGAGCTGGTGAGGCAGCACCAACCAAAGGGCTTGGCTGCAGGCCCCTGTTCCACTGGAGGTGGATGAGAGCAGCGGTTATTCTCTCCCACTTTCTTCCACACAAGGATTCTGTGTCTCAGGATGAGACACAGGTCTGGCTGCTCCATGTGAGCTCTCAAAGCTTGCATAACAGCTTATGTTCTCCCTCTCTCTGCCCACCTTTTCCTTGCAGATGACGCGTTAGCCCTGTACTGTGGCCCAAGAGATGATCCAGGTGGTGTTCATAAGAGATCCCTATCTTATGCTTCTGTGCTGTTCTCTGTAGACCTGGAGTTAAATTTTCCTCTGAAAACCCTACTATTCCTCTGGAGAAGGTTGAGGCCAGGCCTGTCCTGAAGCTGAATGTGCTCTTATGGTGGAAGGTAAGGCATAATATTAGGCAACTGGGCTAGGTGATGGAAGATGAGAGAGAGCTCAGGGGTTCAGCTTGAGGGTCTCATGGAACAGAGGCCTGGAAACAGGTGTCCTTGTGGCTGGGGCTTTGCAGTATATCCCATTGCTGGATGTGGTGTTGCCTTCCTCACATTTGCTTCTATGGCTGTGCAGTAGGAGCAGGAGGGTATTTCTTCTGCTCGGTTGAGAAGAGCATCCAACCTACATTCTCCTTCATGTGGCTGAAGAGTGCTGATGATTGCAGTGAGTGGGAAGTGGTTTTATTTAAATCACCAGATTCTCTGCTCTTGATGACGTCTGGATAGCACTGCAGCAATTGTCCATGCAGCTTTGAGGCACCCTCTGTCCTGAGCTCAAACCAAGCTGTTGCATTTCAGGTTGGCTGGAAAACACCAGTGACATGTTCAGCCACTAATAAGGTTTGAAGGATATTACTGTATTTCCCAAGAGCTCCCAGCTTTTGAAATACCATTTTCCCTAGTACTAGGAGTTCTGGAAGATGAAGCCAGCCAGAAGATCAGTATCTTTAACCCTATCATGAGGACTTCTTTTGGGAAAATGCATCTGTGTAAGGAATTGTCATGGGTGCATGAATGAGGTGTTGAAAATCGGCAGAGGGGCAGAGCGTATGGGGGAAGGTGTGCCTCTGGGTGTGCTGAAAGGAAATGTTGTCTCCAAATTGCTCATTGAAACTTCATTTTAATGTCCTGATTCAGATCCTGTTTATCCCAGTGCAACCAGGAGCAGCTTCCCATAGGCAGAGCCCGTGCCTGGCGGTGCCAACTGAAGGGGTTGCAGAAGCAGGAACAGGAGAGCAGAGTCAAGCCCCGCATCTCTGATTTAATACTGGTTTGGAGCCCACAGTGGTTTTTCCTCGACCTCAAGAAAAGCCCCATTTGAGGGAATTTCTCTGTCAATGCTAAATATAACCCCCAGGTGTGGATGCTTTGGTCTTTGACTATCAGCCTTTCACTCTTGGGTCTGCTGTTCTTGAGATGCTGTAATGCTGTGTTGGCACTTTTTGAGTAGTCATTCAAAGGCTGTTCAAAACTCTCATCTAATAAGCTAGTAGCAAAGCAGCTTCCAGAGCTCCACTCTATTCCAGCAACTCTCTTTGCCAGCTAGAAATTACACTATTTTCCAATTTCATTATTACCTCTGTTTTTTATTATAGCATCATTAGAGTGAGAAAGCTGGAAAGGAAGTGGGGATTGTATAATGCAGGAAATAGTGAATTAATACCTCTACCATATGATGGAATGGTGCAGAGCTGTGACTGTGTCAGGAAAATATAGAGCAAATAAAGGTTGTGCTGGCTGGGTGAGGACGAGACTTCACGTGCTCTGAGGAGTGTTAACTTGCAAAAAGAATTATTCCTCAGCAATGCAAGATCTGCATTTTATTTTCACATGCACATGTGCTTGCTGGTGAATAAAGCCGTCACAGGGATATGGAGTATTGAGGGGAAAAAAGCTTTTATGGTACATAAATAGGCTTTAGCACATCAGCCAAAGAAAGCTGATTTATTGCCTGAGAAATCATGTTGGGGCATTTTAAGGAGGGAGCTACATATGATAACAAAGAATTGTCTATTCCTTACCATGTGGTTCTCCAGTGCTAAATCCTGGGAAGTGTTTATTAGCTCTTGAGCATTTATAACTACTGGTTTCAGTGGGCTGGGGTCTGAATAGGGAAGTGCAGCTCATGACAGCCAGGAACGTGGAGGGGTTTGTCTTTTCCTCATTCTGGAAGGGCAGGCAGCACTAAACAGTGAAAACCACCCAGGATTTAACTTTTCCTTCTTTTTTTCCCCTTCCACTTTTCAACCAATGTCTATATTTTCAGGCTCACTGACCTTACACTGACAGACACAGACCAGACAACCTGCTATTTACCTGCAATTTCTCTTAGAATATGGAAGTTCAGTTACAATATATGGACATGCATTGCCTGTAGTTTCTGCAGATGCTCCGATAAAACCCTGTGTAAAATGCATCCTTTAAGACCGCATTTTGTTTCCAGTAACACCTGAAGTAATCAAATACAGGTATGTATCATTTTTATTCTGACACTGTCTTTTGAGCAGTGTTGAGTTAGGGTAGACAGCTCCACAGTAGAAATGATATGTGGTACGTATCTGTCGTGCAGTTGTCAGACCTCAACAAATGCGCTTTTAATAACAGGTTGTTATTCAGTTTGCTGGATTGCAAATAGATGCAGGCTTTAGAAACAACTTCTTATTTCTCTCTCTTCTGATCATTCCAAATGCCTGACAGTGCCACAATAAAGATGCCTCTTAGCTGAGTGAACGTCTTCAAAGGAGCTGCAGGCAAGCCGATAATGAAGGGGAAAACACAAGTATGGGTTGGGAAGCATCAGTGGGCAAGGAGCTATGTATTTTAAAGTGTAAAATCCGGATTATACATTTCTAGAACCTCTTGAAGCTTTAAACTCTTTACGGCCTGTTGAGAGCACAATGATCTCTGATTTCCTGCAAGGAGGCCAGTGCTGGGGTGGAGAGATGCAGCTGCTTCACTGGCATGGAGGAGCTGAGCATGGCTGGAAGGGATGGGAAGAAGCATTTTGCATCACCTGAGGATGCAAGGAGGAGTTGGAAAGGAGCTGGTCATGGTGACATAACCTGTGATGAGCCCCTGGAAAAGCAATGGCTCTTTGGCATGTTCCTGTGGTGACTGCAGGGATCAGTGTGGCAGGCAGCCCCCAGCAGTGATTGAAGGTCCAAGACTTATATAAGAAAATGATGGGATGTGAAATAAAATACTTGGGAATCGATGGAAAACATACATTTATTGAGATGTAACAGGCAATTGCATGGCTGTTAAACAGCTATAACTAGTTATTAAATAATCAGTTCAGCTGGTATTTATTTAATATAATCGCAGCCTATTAAACCTGAATTAAGTACAGAGTTAAGTGTCTCTGGGACACACAGCTGAAAATGGTGCCAGGAACATTTTATGTTGCCTGAAACCCTTTGTGGAAAACTCCCACAAACACAGGCTTTGCAAAGCTGTCCTTTGCTTCACAGGGGGAAGCGATTCTAGTTTTGACCTGAACTGCAGCAGTTATCCAGCAACCCGTACCTAGACCGAGGCTCAATGTAGGTGCATAATTTCTGTACATCAGAAATACTCGACTGACTTTCTGGAACTGTTCCTGTACAGATTTTTGTCCGGTTTATTTTGCTTTACTTGCACATCTTTGCTCCTCTGATTGCCTGATACTTATGCAGTTATTCACACCAGCACAAAGCGAGTCCAAAGTAAATGTAAAACCCTGCTAAATCAACACGGAATTTGCTCTGACCTGGCTGAGCTTACAAATGGGAGATGTGAATAAGGCGCGACTCTCACACTGGAAATGTGAGGTCAGAGGACCCAAGAGGACATATAGCCCTCAAGTCCCAGCAGCTTCTCATTTTCTTTCTACCAGGTCATGGAGGTTTGTGTCCTGGCTCATGGGCATGGACTATGGATATAGCTTACACTATGTGTGTTCAAGTGCTGCTCTGAAGAATACTAGCGCCAAACACTTCAGAGCAAGCACGTGTTAATACATGGGATGAAACTGTTACTTGGTGAAATTGCTGCCACAGGAGTTCTGGGTTTGGGTCAAAGGGTTTCCATTTTTGCTTCCTTTATGCCTCTTCTCTCTCCTTTTTAGTGATACACGAGTGACATGGTTTAGTGTGAGGTGTCCCTGCCCACGGCAGGGGGGTTGGAACTGGATGATCTTAAGGTCCTTTCCAACCCTAACTATTCTATGATTCTATGAAATGAAACAGAGGAAAGACTCTTGTCTTTCAAAATAAATATCCAGATTGAATGCCACATAAACGGCATATGGTGTGCATTATGGATTTATTTTCATGAGAGCTTGCAAAGCAAAACTGCTGAAGTCAGGGCAGACCCTCACTCACCAGCCCTCCATGCCAGCTGCCTACAGTATTTTACGTGCAGGTTATTTGTATTTCATTGGACTCTGTGTCTTTCCCCATTTTCCTGAGCCAGTGTGTCATTTCACCATTCCCAGCATGTGGGAGTGCTGATGGCAGTTTATTCTCCCTATCAGAGATGATTCCACGGATAGTGGTAAATAAAAGCGGAGAGGAGGCAGGTGAAACCACGCGGGGTGTGATCCTGCCTCTCGTCTTGCAATGAGGACAGAAAGAAGCCAGGATTGCGGTAAGCAGGCAGATCCCAGTTCCTGTGGAACCTGAATGTCTCTATACAATGATCTGCAATCCCCATTCCCCTCCCTCAGACTAATTAGCCTGTGTTTAACAGCCAGACAAAACCCTGCTGCACCTGCACTGCCTTGGGAAGCACAATGCTGAGGCAGGCAACAAAGCAGCATGGCAGGGACCCCAAGGAGCTGAAAGCCCTGCCATCCCTTGCAAGCACTACTTTGAAAAAGGATGATAGAAAAGGGGAGAAAAAAATAAAAGAGAGGAGGAGGAGATTCACTCGCTTGGACTTTTTCACTATTGGAGAGAATGGGTCAAAGCCCCACAAAAGCAGCTTAATAAAAAGGAGAGGAAGAACAAGGCGAGAGGGGAAGTGCAGGGCAGGCTGAAAGGAAGGAGGGCTTTCCAGGTTATATTGTCCCCTTCGCCCTCCAGAGATCCTCAGTCAATGTCTCAAAGGCCGTTGATGACACCAAGTTGATTGGTTTTGCCGCAGCTGTTAAAAGTAGCTGCTGGAGAATCAATGCAGCATCTTCTGCGTAGGACCCACTTGTTAGGAGGACAAAACGGGCCTCATTCATGGGCACTACAAAGGAGCGAGCTCTGCTTTGATGTGGTGATGGATGGCTCCTTCACCTGTTTCTTTCCTTGGGAGGAACTGTGCAATGTGTTTTCATCTGGCTCTCTGGCTAAGTTCTTATTAGAAATAGCAAGGGTTCAGCAATAGGTGAAACTATTCATTTCTGGAAAAAATACTAAAAAGCTTTTAATGAGAAGAATATAAACAATTTTCTGCCTTCCATTCAAGGAGGGTAGACTTATTGCTTCCAGGCCCATACACATATGGAAGGGAACCTTATATAGAACCTGTGTCCTTTCGTGGCTATGTTGGATGACAATTTGGCTTGCTTTTAGGACATGACTTTTAGAAGATGCTGCTGCCTTGGCATAAATAGTGGTTAAATCTCAGGTGTGCCACATGAGGGGATTCAGGCTCCCGTGCTAATCCGTCTGCCATTGACGCAGGCAGCCTTAGGAGAGAGCAAAGGGAAGTTCGTTGCTCATAATCACCAGAATTGCTCTAGTTGTGTGACAGATGAGGTGTGCTACAGGAGGGAAACCAGAGATGGGATTGTTAAATGACTTTCCTGAGATTGCTGAAAGAGTAAGTGTTGGGGATGGCTATAGATCTCAGGAGATTCTTACTTCCAGGCTGGTCTGGCTTTATCTTTAGTCATCTTTTCTTGTAATTATTTGTACAGGAGGGAAAAAGTGGAGCCCATGAAGCCCAGTCTTGATCAGAGGTCTGGTGTGCAAGATGCTGTATTTCTCCTTGCCTGAGTTGGCACTCTCTGCTCCTCAATTTGGTGCAAAATTCCTAAGAGAGATCTTACTGGCGAGAGTCTGTTCCCTGTAAATGAGCTCTCTGATTTAATGATTCGCTGTTGGTTTTGCTTAGAAGGTCTGGGACACCCTGAGCACACCCACATCACCTTCACAACATCCTCAGGTACACCAAGGCATCACAGCCATCGGTGGGTTTGCGTGACTGACCAGTCGCAAGGCGATGCGCATGTTGGTGGGATGTCTGGCATCTGGGACTGCAGGACAAACAGGCAATTAGAAGATTGCTCATAAAAGCAGTAGTAACAGTCATTACAGGCTTCAGGCATAGCATGGTTGATCTTGAAACATGATCAGAATACATTCAGGCTTAAATGGGAGAGTGATTAGACAGTCGGTCCTGACAAGAATCCTTGGGAGTCTAATATGCTGGACATAAATTAGCATCATCAGTTCAAACACCTCGAAAATTGGAAGCAAATTACTTCAGACACTTGAGACAGATGGTGTCCATGCAGCAGGCAGGGACAGAAAGCCCATCGCTCAGGGCAACGCTGTTTCTTCCCTCTCCTATGAGCTGGATCGCAGCAGTGGGATGATGGGACTATTGCTTGATGCTGATGTGAATTCCCTGAACCTCCTGGAATAGCAGACAGGAGAAAGGGAAAAGAAAGTGATTTTTGCCTGGAAATGGATGATTTTTCTGGAAGTTCTGCTTCAGTTTCATCCAGAACATTAGCAGCAGAGGCAAAAACTAGTTCACTAACCCAGTCTCCTGCTGCATCCTCCTTCAGTGATATAAATATGGCTGGAAAATGTCTGCACTGTTTATTACTTTGAAGTCAAATGTGCACCGTTAATTTCAGAAACATGGGAGAAGAAATGCTTTCTGGCTGGCTTTGAGTTGCTAAGTCATCCGACAAATTCCCCTTTCCCTATTCCCCTGCTTTTATATACACATGGAAATGCAGACGTGGGTATTTTAACGTCCATATTAAAATGAGACCAAACGCTGGTGTGCTGTTTGGAGATGTGTGGCATAGAAATAAATCACTGTGGAGAGCAAGAAAGGAACACGTGCTGCTCCCTGGCAGCTTTGGTTTGCTCAGGGCTGCATGCTTGAGCAGGACACAGCTCCTGAACAAACAGGCAGGCAGGTGGATGGAGATCAAACCCTATGGGTGAAAGGACCATGAGCTGTTTTCCTGTGGGTTTGATGGGGGATTTGAAGTGTCCTTAGGTGAAGCTGGAGGGGGTTCAGCACAATGCTGAGGAGAAGGCTTGTGGCAAGGAATGGGGAAAGGAGGGCTGGTTTCTCCATTCCCCAGGGCTATGTGGATGAACAGGGGCTGCAGCCTTGGGCGACCATGTGGAGGAGGCTTTTATGGAGCTAGTAGAGGACAGGACATAGAGGACAACTGAGCCAGCTCCCTGCTTTGCCCAGCTGCATTAAAGTGCCCCAGGACATCAGCTCCAAACACTAATCAAAGTGAATTGAGACTTTAGAGAAAGCACAAGGTTAAAGAAGATTATCGAGCACTTTGGTTTCCTGAGTGTTGGGTTGCTATTATTTGCTTTCTGAACTTTATGATTAGATAAAACAAAAAAAGCCCTTGAAAAAGTGACTTAGATCTACTCAGGACCATGAAAAGTGCAGGTGCTGTTCTCACAAACAATGAGGTATTGGATCTTGCATATAGCAAAAGGCACCAGGGACTGACCCCCTACATGATGCCACCGAGAGTAAGCTAGCTTTGCTTGGGGGCACCCCACACCTTCCAAATCTCTGCTTGTCCCTCAGGAGGCTGGTGTTGTCCAGTCTGTGTCATGGAGGCAATACTGATTGCAGTTTGAATGCTAGGAGAACGCCCTGAGAACATGGCCTGCTCCTTACACTCATTATTATTACCCTTGCTTTTCCAGATATGCAATGGGTTGACAACCACATGGCCTTGAGAGGGGTTTGTGCAGACCTGTGCACTGATAGAGAACTCTAATGGGGAGGAGGGCAGGGTCTGGGATTGTCTTAATTGGGTGTTAATGGGTCCCAGCTGGGAGATAGGCTCAGCTGGGTGCCAATTGCCCTAATTGATAAGAACCTCTGATTGGAGCCTTGGAGGAAGCTCTCTGAACCTACTAAAGGAAGGCTGGAAAAGAAAATAGCTGTTGCTTAGGGGAGGAGATTTTGGTTATTGATATTTGGGATTTTGTTATGATTTGGAAACTTGCTTTGAAGCAAGTGGAAGGATTCAAAAACCAACCCAAGAGAGCTCTGTGTGGTGGGGAATGAGACTGTAGTGGAGCAAGCAAAAATGCTTTCAAAAAGCTTCCCTGGGCAGGTAAGAGAAGGGAGACTTGTCAGGGCTTCCTAACTGGTGTCTGCTTGTAAGGAAAAGAAAGCTGCACCTTTCTGCTTCTGCTGTGGCGCTTCCCCAGTAAGCGAGCAGAGATAGCTCTGTACTTGCTGCTGTATGAAGTATTGGGCTCTGTGTCAGTGTTATGTTCAGGAGAAACAGGGTTGAGAAGAGCAGCTTTTTTCTCTGTGTCTGAGCATGCTGGTGATACTGATGTGAATGACAGGCTTTGCCTGATGGTTTCCTTCCTCCTGGGGCTTCATTATTACAGCTGTTGCTCACAGTTGGAATAGATGTGTCCAAAGAAAACATGAATTTCTGCTTGTCCTTGGGTGAGAGTTAACCCTTTGCAACTAAGAAGGACCTGAGGTAAGGAGAGGTTGTGCACCAGATGCCATCCAGCAAGTCCAATTAGCTGCCTTCTAGATGAATCAAGTCTGTAAGGACACATGCATTTGGTGGGTGGAAATTTGTTGCTGTTTATTTTGCTTTTGTTTTGCTGAAAATACTGGGTATTTTTCCTTTGCTTATGAAATTGCTTCACTGCCCCAGCTATCTGTTGAGAGATGGTACCTTCAATGTCTCAGAGCTCTTTAAATTCTTTACACAAAAGGTTTTCCTTTCGTGTAGGAGGAAGGAGTGTAGCATCATGCAATCCCTCTGCAGTGCCATGTACTGGTAATAACCTCATTAGAGCATCCCCTCTTCCTCTCCCTTTTTCTCTCCAGGACCATAAAGCTCTTGCAGATGGGAAGGCAGCTTCCAAGCATGGCTCACCTGCTCTTTGCAGTGCTTGGTCTTGATGCAGCTCCAGGGAGCTCTTTAGAAAGCCCTTGTAAAAGTATCAAAGGGATGGCTGGATGTTTTTGTCAGGGTGAATGTATTGCCTCTGGTTGGATTTTCTGGTCCAGGCTTTGTTGCATTGTCAAAGCTTTATTCTTCTATGAACAGCTTAAGCTACCTGCACAGACCAAAGGTCTGGTTTGCCCACAGCGCCTCTGGGGTTGTACTTTTGTGTTCATTAGTACTGGTTTTGTGCATTGGACCAGTCAGTGATATGGCTGCTCTGGGCATGCACAGAACTTGCACTTTTTTTTACTCTTGTATGCTGAGGAAGTAGATGTGTAGGAAGTTGAATGCTATTTAATGCAATGCAGACACCTGATCTGTCAAAATTAATCTGTCAACATCTTTTGGAGGTGGAAAAAATGAGTAGAACTGTATTCTATATCATTTTTATCATGTCTTTGAGCTAGAACTGGGCAACAAAATCTGGACTTGATGCATTTTTTGAATCACAGCCTTAGCTAGTCAATATTAGATGTGATCAGAAAGGGGCAAGCAAAGAGTGATTCTCCTCATACTAATATCTCGGATAATGTTAACCAAACAAGACTGGTCTTAACCATCTAAGTTGTATCTACCTCTGCCAGTGAAAAAGCAAGAGTAGAGCAGACATCACTGAAACCAGCACAGTCTCATTCCCGAGCGTGCACTGCTGACTTACCAGCTTTTAAATTGCTGACAAATGACAAGCTCCTGTAATGATCCAGTTCAGAGGGTACCTTCTTGGAGAAACGCAGGGATGCTTCTGGCAGGGTCATTACTGGAAGTCGTTAATCACTGATTTGATATTCAAAGCTGATGGTGAAGTCAAAGCAGGTCAGCATGCTAATGGTCATCAGCAGTGGCAACAACCAATTTCCACAGAATTATTGTCAGTGCACGCAGCAAAAAGCAGCTCAGAAAAGGCAATCTTTTATTTTTAAATAGGAGCCAGTATGGGGTGGGCTGCAGGGGCAGAATGAACTGCTGCCTGACAGGAGGCAGATTTGCCTCTAATTGGGAGAGGCAAGCAGACAGGAGAGATGCAGCTGGAACTCCAGTGGTGAGCACCATTTCCCAGCTGGGACCATCTGCTGTGATTTTCAACAGAGAGATTAAACAAGGTATTGCTTCTGCTCAGCATGAGGGAGCTGGTGTGTGCCACGAGTGAGCATTGCTGGGGGGGTCAGCCTGTCCTGGTGACTGGGGAGCAGTCTCTCAACTGCCTGCTCCAGTGTGGGACCTGGGTAGAGCTGTGTTGCCTCATTTAAAGATGGAAAATTAATGCTGAGAGCTCTTGAAGTCATTGCTCAGCCTCCTGAGCAGTGTGTTTACATTGCTCTTCTGTGCATACACTGTCCAGCAAGACTACAAAATGCCCTTTTGTACTCAGTACAGCTGTTTTCTGGCAGCCCTAAAGGCACCCTGGGAACAATTAAGGCAGGTTCATGGTGTGTTTTTCCCCTAGTCCCATGTGATGGGATGGAGGCACCATCTGGAGCATCACCGGTGTGAACTGTTGGTTTGCTAACATGGACAATTTGTTGTGGACCTTCTTGCTTGTGTCCAGTAGTTTCCTGCTCTGTTGAAGCAGCTGAGTCAGTTTGCCATGAATGTGACTTGAAAAGTATGTTGATATTTAGGTTTATTTTTTAAACACCTTGGAGGATGGCTTCATCTCAAATGTCTTCACTTGTTTTCTTTAAAAGAGCAATGAGAGCACTGGCTCTCACCAGGAGCCAGAAGTGGTGCTGTCCAGTAATGGTTCAAAGCAGTGAGGGGTTCTCCAGCCTGCCCTTATTCCTGTGCATGGTGAGGAGCTGTTGTGCAAGATTAGAACCAAAAGGCTGCCCCTGTCCTATAACTCTCCCCATCTGATGTTGTCCTGTTGTCTCAGACATTGTCTTTTGGAAAGGAAGATTCCAGCTTCATGTTAGGGGTTACTTGTTACTCTGAATTATTGACTCGGGGTGTGTGAACCTGAGACGTCTTGAAATTACTTCTCCACAGAAGCATACGTGATGTGAGAACAATACCTCTGGAAATGGAGAGAGCAGGACAAGCAGCGCTGTTTGATCACACTGACCTTTGCTGAAGGTGTGTTTCCATCTGGGGATGAGGCGGGAGCTTCATCACCCCTCAATTCTCTGCCCCTGTGCTTGAGCGGCCTTTAGCTGGTGCAAGTTTTAACTGAAATGGACACACATGTACTAGGAATTGGACTTGAGACCGGCAATTAATTTCACATAATACCTTTGTTGTCCCTGACTTGGACCAGATTTGAACTAGTGACCTGGAGATGAAAGTCACCATAGTCCTTTAATAGTCCCCTGAGGCAGGCAGGCAGCCTTCTCACTGGCTGTGGCAAAACCCATGGCCAGGCTATTTCCCTGCTTCCCTCAAGTTTAACTCTCTCCCACCCCCCTTCTTTTTCCCTACCTCCTCCATCTCTCCTTTGCTTGCTGAGCATGGCCAAGATAAAAGGAAGAGCAATGAGAGCTATCTGCAAAGGCTGTTAACCCCTCTGCAATGGCCTGTGGTGAGTCTGGCTGGGGGTTGAGTTGTGCAAGCCTGTGGTCCTCTGGGTAGTTTGAGCCTCTGGACACTGCTTGGAGGGGACTGCATCAAGTGGAAATGTATTTGCTGGAAAAGAAATGGGAACGTTCAAGAGTAGACCTGTAACTGGTATCCGGTTGTAGAGCATGAGGCTCTCTCTGGTTCTTTTCTATCTTCATCTGATACTCTTTACCCTGCTCTTGTCCCCTGCATCTCCCCATGTAGTGGCAATTGGAAAGTAAATTCTAAGCATCTGTGGTGTTGTAAGTTTGAGTGCAAACACAAGGAATTTCCCTTTCCCATAATGCTACATTCAATCTCTTTCCTCACCTAGACTAGGAAAATCCCTCTGGCCTTGCATCTTTTAGACAAGATGCAAGAGCATCCATTATCCTGTCCTCTGTGCTGTTGAGCCATAAACCTGGAACTCTAGAAGCCAGTGTAATACTGATGTGCCCTCAGGTGGGGAGGTAAATTGAGTGTGGTTGTGTTTCACTCTTTGGCCAAAAGGTTGGTAGCTGAAGCTATCTTGCCTTGAGGACCTTCAGAAACAGTGCTTGACATGTGTTTCTAAAGGGGGATTAGCCAAACCTGGAAGTATCCCTGAAAGACTCCAACTGAACAGAGCAGGCAGAGAGTGCCTGTTTGTCTTTTACCTTGACTTGTCTTTGGCCTGTGTCCCTGCCTTTTCTTGTTGTCCCAGAGTCCTTGCCTGACCCTGTCTTTGGGAGCGTGATGCCCTAGCTGAAATCCAGGAAGTGTAAGGAGTGAATGGAGACTGTTCCCATCTGATGGCCAAGCAGCACATGCCATTGTGAAATATCAGTAGCTCTCATCCTGTTCCCGCTGATATCCAGGCCTTCTCTGGAATAAGAAGTAACCCCTCAGCATGGTGACTGGTCTTGTTTCCCCTTGCAGCAGTGGTGCTGTGTTTTGAGCTGCCTCCTCACCAGAGAGGGCTGGATCCTGTGAAGTGCCCCGGTCTTGTAGCTGTGGTTGCATGGTGAGGAGGTGGGGTTCTCTGAGGGGTGTTTTATGAAGTCTAAAACCCATGTGAGAGGAAGGAAAAGTGAACTCCATCCTAGGAAAATATCTCATTCTGGTGCTACCCAGGAAGTCTCTTGCTGTGGTCTGGTGAACACCAAGAAGTGACAGGCGTGCTTTGGCAGCAGAAGGCTGCAGTGAGGTTTCTGCTGAAGAAAACTCCCACCCTGGAATGCAAAGGATTTTATGGGCACTAATAAATTAAGCCTTGTGTTGAGTCTAAAAATGCAGTGGTAATGAACCAGCCTGGATTTACAGATAAGGGGAGTGGAGCACAGAGTAATTCGCTCATTTCTCTGAGGTCACTGGACCATCCAGCAGTATGGGTGGGATGATGCCAAGGAACCCATCTTCCCTGAACAACTGCCTTTCCTTCAGGCTCTTGCTCTTTGCCACAACATACCCAAATATTCTCTTCCAAAATCCTCCCTTTGGTTTTCATCTAGCAGCGCATGAGGTACTTGTTAGTTGTCTCTGACAGGTCCTCAGAAAGCCAGGCTTTGGCATTCTGTATCCGGAGGAATGCCTCCCCACTGGAAAGAAACCTTTCTGGAAATTGGGAAAATGCTGCAGACTCCATCTGTCCCGCTCTGCCTGCTCTCCAGAGCTGCGTGTGCTCAGCAATCCCCCCTGCGAGGGCTGGCTGCCAGAGCAGTGACATGAGATCGTTCGGATGGGGAACGTGTTTCTGCAGGTCCCATGCTGAGGGGTGTGCAGGCAGGCTGGAGCTCTGCAGAGCCTTCCACGTCTCCCCAACAGCTGACACGGAAATGGGAGAGGCACCCTTTCCCCAGCTAATATTTCCCCCCTCCTTAGCCCTCTCCCTCTCTCACAGATGTCTTAAGGACCTTAAAAGGACTTGTATGTGGGCTCTTGGCCCTGATGAGGCAGAAGGTGCCTGCAGGCAGAATAACCCCCTCTTGGACAGCTGGATGAAGACATCACTCATCAAGCATCAGGCCTCTCCAGGTAACAAATCTCCTGCTCCTGCTTTGCAGGAATGTCTGCAGTCACACGTTCGCACCTGAGGCTGTCAGCCTTCAAAGCCCCTTCTGCCCCGCACTCTGCGCTTGTCTGCGTTTGGGGTTTAGCCAGGATGGGCTCCAGTCCCAGCCAAGCACCTCCTGCCTGTCAGGGTGGTGAGGAAATCTCAGCACAGGGAAATAGGGTCCTGCAGGAAGGGAACAAATGTCCACTTCCATGCTGGAAGGAGTCATTAGGATCCAGTACTGCCTTCCTTCTTTAAGCTGCTCCCTGCAAACCCTTTCGCTTTCCTGCTTCCTTCCATCCACCCAATGGAGCAGCTCCACTCAGCCCCCATTGCTACCTGTGCCTTCTAATCTTTCCACTATATAATAATGATATTAAGAATAACGAGCATTTTAATCTTTTTTATTCCCCTGGGGGTCACAAAGTGAAATGGGAGAGCATGAGGAAGGATTTACGTGGATGTGAAGGACATAATTAAGGAGGTTGGTCCTGGTCAGTGAATTAGTGTTCCTTAGTGTCTTGCCACAGGGAGGTGATGGGATGACAACTTGGTCATCTTACTGTCACACAGGAGAAAAATGAAAGGGTGTTCAGCAGCAAGTCCTGAGAGGGACCATGCCTGCCTTATGTTGTGTGACAACGGGAGATGGGACCAGCAATGAAGATTATGGCCGAGCTGTCTGTTTAGAAACAGGTTTGGGGTTTAGGTCTATGTTCAGTGAATTTTGGCTAGTCTGCTCCATCTGGGGATCAGGCAAGAAGGTTGCACTCCCCTTGTGTAACAACATGAAGTGCAGTAACGAGTATATTTTGCCTTAGAAATGGTGTTACAATAGATTAGACGATTGACCTGTTAAGCTTTCTGGCTCTCTGTAGGGTTTTCACTTTGCGGTGTCAAAAGCAAATGGAGTACTGTATTTGCCTTCTGTGCTGTGCTGTACATGGGGAATGGGGTCTTTGAAGTGCTATTATGTGGGTTTTTTGCTGGAGAAGCCTCCCTTTGGGCCAACAGGAAATATTTCTGCAGTCCTTGCCATGTGTCCCAAAACATGAATTGCCTTTAGCACATGGGGAGGGTGCTGAAAATAGCAGTGTGCAGACCTTGAGGGGAAAAGAACTCGATGGACACATGGTAGGCACCAGGAGTGAGGCAGAGATGGAGCCCTTCCAGGGAAAACAGCTCTGTTATGGGTCACGGAGTAAACACAGATGTCTTGAATTGTAAGTAGCTGGAGGAAGTGGAGCAGGGCCACTGCATGGTTTGCAGCAGAGGGTTTGCCTTGTGGGCAGGTCTGTGGGATGTTTGCAGTGTGGGAGCAGAGCCTAGGTTGGGGATCAGCTCTGGGGATGGTGCAGCAGCCCTGTGTGGGACTTTGCAATCACCCTGGTCCCTTAGCTGCCTGGGGGCAGGTCTCAGGTTGGCTTTCAATCTGTCCTGCAGGCTGGAGACATTCCGCTTCCACCTTTGCATAGCGAATAGCTTTGATTTTTGGCTTGAACTTTTGGTAGGGGCAGGGTATCTGTGGCACAGAAAAAAGGCAAGTAACTTGACCAAAGCCATGCCTCACATGTGTTTTTATGAGAGTGAAAAGCCAAGACTTGATCTCCCGCATATCAGTGGGCAATCCCAGCTTTGCTCGCAGCCTGAAACCTTGAGAAAGAATACATGTAAAATGAATCACAGCCACTGTTAGTCAGAATAGGGAATGTGCCCTGAGAGGGGAACAGAGAGGATCTATTCTTCCCAGGTAAACCCAAGTCCTGCCACTGGGCTAACCCCTGCTGCAGCAGAAATTGCTGGTATTTCAATTACTTAAAGTATGAGAAATAAAAGGAAGGAAAAACCAACAATGATTTTAAGCAATGACAAATAGCTGATCCACCTATTCACTTCTGAGTGAGCACCAAGATGGGGTATGTAAGTGCATGTCTGTAGTTCTCTCTCCTGTGCTCTTGTGAGCCCCTGGCTCTGAGGGCTTGACCACCAAAGACTGCCCAGTGCTTGTCACCAGTTCTCTGTTCATATTGCTTGCATCCTTTGTAGTGACTGAAAAAGAAAGGAAAATAGAACTTGGAAAATGAGAGAGGACAAAGGCATCACCCTTTTGTTAAGCAAGTACTTGGAGATCTCTTAGCAAGGTTTCTTTTGCAGCTGAATTTGACTATTTCCTATGGAAGGGGAACAGGAGTTGCAGCTGCACAAGTGCTGTGCAACGAGACATGAAGCAGCCCAGCTCACTGCAGCGGAAAGGGACCTGGATTCTGACCTCACTGGGCTGCAGGCAGTTGCAGGAGGAATAAGAAGTAAATCTGGGCTTATTGCCATGAATAATATGATGTCTTTACATCCTGGCTTAATTGTATTAATTCTTCATGGCAAATATCATATGGAAGTGGCTGATTAGTACCTAGCAATGAGAGTGGTATTGGCCATCTGGTGTGCTTGGCTTGGAAGGAAAAAAAAGATGAAATAAAACTGAAACACATACCTCTGTCCAATAATGAATTAGCTGGATTCATTAGATTTCAGTTCAGATTTGTCTCTGACACTCGCGTATAGCAGTGCACGAGGTGGTTGCATGACTGTATCTAGAAGGAAAGTGACCGTTCCAAGCTGACGGTCTGGATTGTGGTTATTTTGCAGTTCTCTGTAAGAAACAGTGGTGTCAGCAATGTTTTACCTGTCAGGTTTCCCTTTGTTCTGGGCAGCCCTATGTTAAGTCTCTATAAGTCCTTATGCAGGGAGTACAGCTTGTTTATAAGCAAAATTAAAGTCAACCTCTTTTTTCCATCCATGAGTTAAAGCAGACAAAGAAACTGATCTATTTCTTATGTTCTTACCTAAGCTTGGAAAAAGCATCCAAGCCTGGTCTGGCAAAGCAGTCACATAAATCCTTCTCTTTAAACTCTGCTCACATCTGGCTGCACAATGACAGGCAGCTCAGACACGAAAGACCTGTCTGTGCTTTTGTGCTTGCTGTTTTCCTCCCTGCAGTCCTGGGAAAAGGTGGCATGAGAGAATGGCCCTGCATTGACCTGAGAGACACTGCAGCTCCCCTTGGGGTTTGATAGTGGGGATATTCCATGACATCTACCAAGGCTGAGGGTCCCCTTCTGGGGCTTGTGCGCCAAGTGAGATTTGGCTTCAGATGCTAAGATATTGTGATTTTTGCTGAACACTCTTCTTTTCTTGGTTGGAATACTCAGGAGGAGCCCGGCTGGGTTTGGAAAACAGAATGGGAAGCTTGAAATGAGTACTGGAGGGCTCCAGGGGGCTGACAAATCTAGGTTCCTTGGGTGTGTAGGGAGATCAGTTAGGGAACCCAGGTTTGAGTCAGTGTTTTCCATCAGTGTAAGGGTTGGCCAGAGGTGAGCTGCAGCTTGCTCACCAGCCAAATGTTCTTGCTGGACTGGCCACTCATGGAAGTGCTGGGTGGGCCAGAAGCTTCTTGTGCTCTGCAGGGCTTCCTTCCAGAAGGTTTTTGGGGATAAAGGCTTCATTTCTTGTTGTTACAGCAATTTCTTGCACAGTATCTGTGTGGGCTGGGAACAAGTGAATAGCGACAAGTTTGTGTGGATGGTTGGGTGCTGGAATAGGTAGTGAAAATGGGATGAGACCTCTCTGCTGACACTGTAGAGAACATGTTTGTATGCTTGCACCTCAGAGCCTGGCTAATGCCGTGCTAAATCTCTGGAAACAAGGAGGTCTTGAAGAAAACATCAAGGATGGTAAAAAGTGATGGATACATTTCTCAAGCAATTTAATTGGAAATATTATTCAAGGAGAGCTCACAGAGCTTCCCTTGAACAACATGTGCTATAGACTAGATTTGGGTTCAAGTATGCAACATATTACTCCCCTTCTTCCCTTCCCGGGCTCAGCTTCAGCCCTCACCTCTTCTCACCTCCCTGTGTCTTTGCAGCAGCACCACATGCTCCCTTGAGTGTGTTGTTTTCCATGGTGACTGGGAAGAGGCAGTGTTTGCCTGGGCTGGTTCGCAGCCTCCCCACACACAGGACACCCTGCATCCCTAAACCTGGCTGCTTATGCTTGATGAAGCATCATGTGTGAGTTTTCAGCTGTGGACTGAAGGAGTTACGTCTGATAACAAAACTGCTCTTCTGACAAAGAAAGAAGGCTCTGGGTGTAGGGAGAAGCAGAAATGTAGAGTTAAGTGCTGAGAAAGAGCAGCACTGTGAACTAGCATGGGAGCCCTGATCCCTTAGTCCTAGGTACAGTTATGGAGAGGAGCTGAGTGACTTTGTCTTTATTCCCGGTTTACTATGTGCCTAATGAGCTCTGGTTTTGCTTTTAATTTAAGCCTGCCCTTCTCCCCTCCCCAATAATTAATGATCAACACCATAATGTAGCCTGATTGCTCCACAGACCAGGAGTGCTCTATAACCATGGCCTCTAACAGGCTCCTTATTAAGTGTACTTGCTAGGGAAACAAGCTGGGGGCAGGCTGCTGCAGAGTAATCTATTTCCTGAACACTCCAGGGTTGCCAAAGCTGTGGACCAAAGTATGTGTGTGCAGAGCCATGAGAATCATCTGTCACTGGCTTTATTGACAGATGCTCTTAATTGTCCAGGCCTTTCTCTGAAGGATGAGTCATGGTCATGCTGGGAGGGCAGCAAGCGTTGTTCTTCCTTGGATTTCAGAATAACTGAGTGGTAGATGTATAGGGCTGCTGCAAAAAGCCCCAAGTTTGTCATATTCATAGGAAAGTCAGGTTCCCGGGATGCAGCCAACCCTATTAATGGTTGGACTTGATGGTCTTAAGGGTCTTTTCCAACCTAAACGATTCCATGATTTTATTCATGGTGCTGGAGGATCCAACCTGATCATGTCGCAGAGTGAAGGTTTACCTGCTGTGGGCTGGGGCTTCCAGCCCATACTTCTGTCTTCCCAGTCCTGTTCCACCTTGACTAAATGGGGTCTTTCCCTGGATTTATTTCCCTTAGGATTATAATGATGGATTTAATTTTCTGCTGTAGATATTAAGCTGATTCCAGGGAAGTATTTCATGGCTCTGTGTGCTGATAGTAGCAGAGAGCTGGGGTTCGGTGACCCCCATCATGAATCTTGCTTGGCCTGCGGGTTTTGTTCTTCTCAAAGGTGCAGAGCTGCCACTGAGAATCTTGCTGTTGAGCACTCAAAGGTGGCTGTCACACTGTGAGCAGCTAAGAATTGGAGTGAGACTTTCCTATTTATTCTACTTAGATGCAAACAACGACCAGGTGGGAAATGCTTTTCATGGCTCACAAAATCTGTTTGGGTTTTAAACCAGTGACCTGTAGGTCAGAGGCTTCATGGCCCTTTCAGTCTCTGGAGAATTGAGTCTATTGTCCACAGACTGCAGGTACAGCCTGGCTTTCAGTGACTGCTGGCTTTTGAAGCTGAGTGTGTAGCTCCTGCGTGTCCCCTTATGGTCACACTTTGGCTTTTAATACCATTTTCATTTCATACGGCTACCAAAGTGGGATGGGAACCAGCAACCCATGCCAGAGCCAGGCTCCTTCACCCCTTACCTTCCTTTCCAAATTGTTGTGGCTTGGGTAGATCTGATCAACCCACCATCTCCTGCAGCCTGTCTTGGAGGTCATTGCATGAAATACTACAGGTCCTCCCCATCCCCTGCCAATCTGTTTCTTGTGTAGCTCCTGTATGGGAACTTGTGATTTCATGCCCCGAGGAAGCATTTTTGTGATAACATGCCCGAAGAGGGATGATATAACTTGTATATTAATCCATTTTTTTGGATGGGCAGTGTGGTGTAATGAACAGTTAAGTGTTCTCTGTATGCTGCTTTTGGTGGCAGCACTAAGGACACTTTGCTCTAGCATCACTCCACTTACCAGAGAAGTGAACCTCCCTTTTTCTCCTACAAAAAAATCCTGATGTTTGTTCATCAACAGTATAAAAATAAACAGCATCTTGCTTGAAAGCAAGCCTTTGCCAGCTGATTATGGTAAACCTAAAATATACTGAACTCTGATTCATCAGGGCATGATAAGATTTGATCCTTTTATAACTGGTATGTGGATGACTGATTGCTTTATAAATAATAATACCATGTGATTAATGACACATAAATTATAATTAATAGCATTCCATGGGGTGGGAAAGGTGAATTCAGGCAGACATCTTTTCCACCCCATCCACATCCGAAACAACATGTCTGTGGCAATGAAGCATGTACCTGATATGGTGCAGTGTATAATAAATGCTACAGAATGAGTCACAAATAGAATAACCATTGATGAAATAATTAGGATAAAGATAATCAGCCAGTGACATCAGCTGCAACTGATGGCACTGTGCAAATATGCATAATTATGCAAGCAATTTGCTTAGCATTGATGGTATCTGTTATGAGGTAAAAACAGCCTGGTGTGCTGTGGGAAGGTCCACGCAAATCACAACAGGGCCAGTGCTTGCTAACTTGATTTAGAGCTTCACTGAACTATGGATAGTCCCTGCAACTGCTTTGCCTCTGGGGGACTGGAATGGTTTCTGCTACCTGCATTTTCCACATGTTTGCAACAGCTGTGACCAAGGCAGAGATAACACCCCCATCTCCAGGGATCAGCAGACTAAGCAAACATATACTTGCATTTATTTGACTCTAAAAACCCAACTACCTTATACCAACCTTAATGTATGTTTGTTCATTTGTTTCAATGTTAGCAGGACCCGAATGTATTGTTTTGCTTCTCTCCAGCAGTTTTACTACTTCCAAATATGTTCTGTGCCCCGGCTCAGCAGTAGGTAGTTATTTAAAACAATACATTTCTCTTATGTGCAGTGCTTTCTCGGAGGTCTTGGCTTGTTCAGGCTTTAGTTGGGCTTTTGCATGCAAATTTAATGTGTCATTGTGGCATACTTAAGAATAATTAATATAGAAGGGTTACTTGTAAATTAACATTAGGGACAGATTTGTGAACCCAACCCCAGGAGTGTTTTTGCTTTAAACTCTCGAGCTGATGACAGGTTTGATGTGAGAGTGTCAAGAGGCATTCGCTAGCCAGCAGTATTTATATTTTGGATGTGTGTGGTTGGAGGGCTTTTTTTCCCCCCTCTTTTTTTCTGTCCCCAAATTTTGCAGCTGTGCTTTGATTTACATGAAGAGGGCAAAGTCATGAGTTTACAGTGCTCCAGTTCCTTCCCTCGTTAGAGATCAGAATGGCAATTCCAGCAGCCCCCTGGGAAAAGGGCTGTGATGTTTTACATACACTATGAACGCAGCTGAACTTATCTCATGGAATCTTGGTGAAGATCTAGCAAACATAGATGTATCTGCCATGGCATGGAGCATTTCTCCATTAAACGTGTCACAGAAGGCTGTAAATAGTTCAGGGGTTCAAAAGCTCTTTTGCTGCCCAGAAAATCTGGCTGACTCCCTGTGAACTGTAGTACTGCTCTGAAAGCGCAGCGTGAAATATTGGGGAATTCTGGTAAAATGTAAAAAAACCAAGTTAGAAAGCTGCGATTTCTCTCAAGCTTGGAGGGAAGGGAAGCCCTTGTTTCACAATGCAAACTGGCTTGTTACAGAAGGGGATCTGGGAACAAACCTCCCCTGAAACAGCTGGGGTTGATCCCCATCGGAGTCAGGATGCAGGACCAGATGGTCACATCTCCTTTGACAATTGTTTATTTGTATGAAAACACACTTTTAGTTGAGGGGAAAATTGTAACCAATGCTGCTCTGAACAAATGTAATAAAAACATCTCTATTCCAAGTTCACCGTGATATCGCTACAGGTATTAAGTGAGGAGCAAGAAGATCAAGTAGGGAAAGTATCTGCTCTTTTTTGGCTTTCAGGGACCAGCAGAAACACAGGAACAATTGCTGGTACTTGATATATTGACCTGTTCTCATTATAACTTCAGTGTTTCATTCAGCTGAAAGGGGTGATATGATTCGTCTTGATTAAATGAAATGTTGTTTGAGTGTTGAATTAATTACATGGAACATGGGCAAGGACTTGGTATTGTATGATTTTGGCTGCTCTGGGAGAAACATCAATAGGCTGTTTGCAAATGATGACTTTAAACTCTTATCTTCTGTGCAGGCATCTCGCAGCTCTTTGCAAACACTGTATTAAATTTGGTACAGGTAGGAAAGCATTAGAAACTCTATTTGTACAAACTAGAGGAGCACTAAGAAAACTTCCAGGTTTTTCCTCTGCAGTCCAGAGGCAATGGGAATTTGATGCACAAAGGTGTGTAGGACTGGAACCTACACAAACCACTAAAAGCTTTTCTGATGTCTCAGTCCTACCGAGTTGCACAGCACTGGCAGAGGAGCTGGGAAAAGAAGACCGGATTTTCAGTACTGAAGTTTCTAAATGACTATTAAGTTATTCCCTGCCTGGTGGCTTATTGAGAATCAGCCACATCCAGGGTTTGGTAAAGAGTCAGATCACTTTTACAAGTCCAGGTTGACTTAAGTCAGTTGGCACATGGGAAAAAGCAAATATAACCCAGGAGGTTCTGACCTGAAAATTATTTTGGCAGCTACATTCTTTTTTTCAATACATTTGTGCACATTAAAGCAACAGCAAAGGTGATGGGAAATATAAATCAAAGCAATAATCTGAGTGGTGTCATGCTTTGTTTCAGAGATGTGCTCAAAGCAAATTTGAAGATAGCCCCTTGATTTGCCACCATGTTTCATAGGTCATTTAGGGCTGGAGGAGGGCTTGAATCTGAACCCAGGAACTTTGTAAAAGTGCTTGAAACCTGCCTTTTTGAAAGACCCCATGGGCACAGGTACAATGACTGATCTGCCCACAACATCTAAGCACTGATTTGGGTTATACTTAGGGCAATGCAAGATAACAGTGCTGGTTCATTGCCTGCTCAACCCTTCACCTTCCCATAAAGATGGCTAAGGCAGATTCTGTTATGTATCTAAGCACAGAAACCTCCCCAGCTAGGTAGCGTATATAAATAGCAGACATCATTACTGGCAATCATGTGAGATTTTTGTAGTGCAGACGTAGTTTTATGGTTATTATTTATTTTTATGGTTCATTGGATCAAGGCCCCCAATTTACTTCATAGCTCTCCAATGTCAACAATTATCAGGCAGCTGCTAATTGAGGCTGGATCAGACTCGGCAGCGTTATCGCTGAGATCTCCATGGGTGACATTTCTGACACCCCTGAAATCAATGGCAACAAGCCCAATGACACTGAGAAAGCCAGAAATTTATCCTGTTCCCCCATGCCCATCTCCAGTGACAGGTCTGAAGAACTCTAAATGAATCCTGATTTCCATACTGATAAAAGCTAATGAAGCATGGAGAAGCATCATTAAGTCATGAGTAGTTTTTGCATTAGGGGCTGGATGCAAGAAGGGAGCAGAGGAGGGTTTTTGTTAGTGATTGTATGAGTAAGGCTGTTCTGGAGAATTCAACTTTTGGATAATGAGAGAAATAGGAATATAAGAGAATAGGGAAGAAGGAATAATGATGCTATCATTAGAAGAAAAGGGAAAAGAGTAAAAGTATGAACTTCTTGACATGTCCTAAATTTCGAATTCCTACAAAAGTAGCAAAAAATGGGACATAAAATGTGGACTTGGCTGTAATTTTGTTCTCCCAAAGAAACCCCAACAAAAGTCAGACAATGTTTTTTTTGTCTCAAACCTTTTTAAGCTTTTAGTTAAATTCAGTTTTTCTATGCATCTACTGTGGGGTAAAACATTAAAAAATAGTGTTCCCTGCCTAGTCTCATAGTGGCAGAGACCAGCATGTGCTTTGTGATTCTTACTGCATCTGTTGCCACAAGTCCTGTTGATTTTGGGTGGTAGAACCTGCAACGTTCATGACGGTTGTAGTGTAGGAGTGGCAGGAGTTTGGTACATCCAGCCTGCCTCTTCTGCAGGCTTACATGGCAGATCATGGTGATTTTTTTGAGCTGTGCAGACAATTGACGTATGTACCCTGAGAACAACTTAAAAATGTGCATTTGAAAGCTTTTAACAATAAGCCACTCTTGGTTCATGGTGTTTTCCTGAGAAACCACTAAATCTATTGTGCTTTGCTTGTGTGCCGCACAGGCACGTTGCAGCCCCCTCCTCGACATGATTCCCCCAATATTTCACCTTCCTTTTGATTTCTCTGCCGTTTTAAGACTTCAGGTAATAGACCATGATTCTCAGAATTGCTATTATATTTTATTAATAGGATGGGGGGAAATTTATTGTCACAAACTTTGAAAGATTTGCACTTGGAGCACTTGCAGCTCTTGAAAAGGGCAATTCATTTGGCTGCCTCATTTGATGGATGGAGACTTTCATCTCTTTCTCCCTACTTTTCCCGGTCCTACCAGCACTTGCAGCCAACGGGAGTAGGTCCCCTTCATGGTCATTGCATGATCAGCAGTTTGGTCCCTCGGACATCAAGCATGAGCCAGAGCTGAACCACCACCAGCTGCAGCAGTGGGTTACAGTGGTGTAGGCTGGGTTAGCGCTGGTGGCTGGAGCCCAGAAGATCGAGTTTTCCTCTCACATCTGTGTATGTGGGTGTGCGTACACGTATGTGCAGCCAGAACAAGTCTGTTCCTGTTTGGGAGATCAGTGTCAAAAGTGTATTTTGTAAGAGCTGGCCAGGCTCCTGTTTCCACATTACTAACCAAAAGCAGTTAGCAGTTTTCTTGGGGGCCTCTGCTTTTACAAATCAGCGCAACATCTCTTCTTAGAGAAGGAGAGGACATGCTCCAGAGCCGTTTCTACAAGAAGCCTCTCCATGGAGGTGCATTTGTAATTCATCTTGGTTTGGTGGGACTGTGCATTGCATGATAGCATGGGCAATGTGTGACTGCAACAGCAAGGGAAGAAAAAGCCTGTGCTGGGGGATGGGGACCAGCTTGCAAAATGGTTTCTGCTCCCCTGGTGCTTACAAGAAAGGAACAAGTATGGACACGTTGGATCTAGCTGCGTCTCTCCTTTTGTCTCCATACAAATTGTACCTTCTCCAACTCTCCAGAAACATAGAGTAAGGAGGTGCTTTTACCCTCAAGTGCCTGAACACCTGGGGCTGAAAATCCTGTTCTCACTTCTGTGTCCCCTTCTTGCTCTTCCATATTGGGTATCTCCTTAATTCATTATCTTCTGTGGGGGGGATAACTTACTAATTGCAGCCGTGTCCCGCAAGTGTCCATTATTATGTCCAGTAAAAAGCACCTTCTTGAGGGTATTTTAAGCATCGTTTTATGGCTGGGTAAAGGAGTAAGGTGTGTTAGGTGAAAGTGGCTTGTGGCTGGCCTGCCTCTGCTAGCAGGAGGAATATAAAGAGGGGGAAGGAAGAAGAGCATGACTTGTTCCAGTCACTTAACCCATCCCACTGCCTCTTGAGTTGTAGCATCTGGAAGGGGGGAAAAACAGCAAGAGGTGGCCCTCAGGGGAAATAAGACACCTGTGGTGGGAAACAGCTTTTAGTTTCTAGCCATTGCCTGACTGGTTTGTTTTATTTTCCTTTGACACATTTTTTTCCAGCGCCCTTGTCTGTCAGACCCAGAAAAAATGGTATTTCATCTGCAGATACAGCCCACAGCTGGAATAGATGTATGCATACCTTCACCTTTGACTAGGCTTAGGTATTTGTCAGGGGAGAGCAAAAGTGCTTCCATATTCTTGGGTAAGGATCATGCATTTTAAATGAAGGAGGAGTGTAAATTCATAGCTACCTATTACAGATGTAGCAGCTGGTCTTATTAGACTTGCTTGTATCCTAAATGATCTGTCACAGTCGCTAAAGTGCTGGTTTATAGTCTGAATGAGGATGTTGCAGCCTGGCCTGTAACAACTGGAGCACAGGGGGCTGTTTGAGTCGCCCATGGCCATGCTCAGTGGTGGTGGGTGCTGGAAAATAGTTGTCTTGACACCCAGCCTGTGCACTGAGCTCCTGGGTCTCCTGCCTTTGTCTTATTCATGCAAAGACTTCAATGTCATAAACCAACATTGACAAATTGACATCTCACATGAAGGGCTTTGAAGACTATCTTTCCTGGAAGAAATCCTCCCAGATATTCTTATTGATGGTGCTGGAAATAGAAATGGGAATTATTGACTCCCTGTTCAATCTGCAACCGACAGATTCAACTATTGAAGGAAATCAATCGCGAAGTCAGTGTGTGCTTTGCGATATTGTAGTGTTTTATATCCAACATTTGTAGTCATACCCTTTCCAATCTCAAGTTTCCAAATCCTTGGTGGGATATGAACACTGCGGTCTGGTTTTCAAAGCTACTGAAAACATTTTGGCAATTAGAACTAGGATGTTAGAAATACTCACTGGCCTAGGCTCCTGCATCTGGGTTTGCGTGCTTTGTTTCTGCTATCTGCACCCCCAAAAAGCAGAAAACAGTGACCATGTTGGCCCCTGCTTATCATTAATGCAAACAATTTGAAGACGGTTCATTTTGTTAATTGTTACTCTATTAACTTCCTTTGCAACTTATCAGGCTATAAAAATTCTGTGCTTTAACACGATAAATCCTACTCTGGCACTGCTGTTTGCTGAGTCACCCATAGCTACCAGCAGCCAGATTTACTTCTTTTTCCATTTTCAGGTGTTTTCTGGTTAAGTCCATCTCTTACAGTTTCTTCTGTCTCAGTGCTGACTCCTCAACTTTTAAGGTCCTCTCAGAGATGGGGTTCAGAAGGTATTTGGGAAAAGCTGGTTTACATCCTGAACTTGGGAGCAATTGTTGCAGGTCCCAGTTTGCAAAAAAGGAACTACTGACACTAATTATTTTTATTGCTTATTTATCTCTTGATAGCAATGCAATCCAATTAAAATCATTGCTATTCCTTGCAGGTGACATGTTTCTTCAATTGGATTTCAGGAGACATAAAGAACAGCAGCTGTGGAGATGACCCTTCTCTGATGGGGAAAATTCACTTCTGAAAACTCACTGTGAAATTCACTTCTGTTCAGATTATGAAGCCATGACAAGCTTCTGGCGTGGAGATTTAAGATGGTAAATACTGTAAACCCTCTAATACGACCCAATTTTAATGATATTGAATGAATGAGATCTTGAATTACCAACTGTTTCTGAGAAAATCAAGAAAAGGCACATGTATGCACGCTGGGGTAAAATGTGCTTTAGCAAAAACCTCACCCTTGTTTTTCAAGTGGTTCCTGAGAAAATTACCATTAAATAACTGGGGGAAATTGGCATAATGATTCAAAGTTGGGCTGGAAAGTTGCACAGTACATGTGGGTCCTAACAGCAAAATTAGAAGGAACATATACGCTGAGCTATGAGACAGATATTGCTTTAATGAAAGGCATAATGGTGACACCGCATGAACTTAATATTTAGCCAGTGACGTTTGCACTCTGCAAGAGCCCAGGGGAGGCAATTAGGAGGGCTGTAGAAGGAGGGAATAATTTTACCTGTCAGGTTTGTAAGTGGGCAGCTCTTTGTATGTGTGTGCCTATGTATGCATATTTGTATGTGTGTGAATGATCCAGAAGCTAATGAAACGGAGAGGCTTGGCTGGGACTGTCAAGTCTGTGGTTAGAGGTGGGGAAGGAGCTATTTCCAAACCCACAAGATTTATTTCTGGAGCTGGTGGATAGGTGGGGGGTGAATTAGCAGACTTTAGCCTTCAGGGCTTTCATCTGCTTTAAATTCAGCTTAAAGAATTGCTAATGGTAACAGCCAGCAGGTAGGTTACTCATGTACATCTTACAGATGAATTCACTATATTTCTCTTTCAGAATTGTTCTCTGACTATTCACCCCCCTCCTTGACTTCTCAGAATGTGACTGGAGAATGGTAGGTGAAGGAGGCTCCAAATTCAGCTCTTGTAGCTCATGGGTCTCCATCCAAATAGCACATGGTTCTGCCCAGAGTTAACCTGGCAAACTAGAGTGTTCCTTTTGGGATGGGAAATTAAATGGTGCTGAGCTGGTGTTAAGAGCTGAGCAAAAATGGTCCTTGCTCCAGGAACCTGCAAATACCAAAACTGCTGTGCAATTGCTCACTGCTCACAGGAAGATTTGGGTGAAGTCTGATCTCAGCTTTGTGGTTGCCTTGGTCTTCAGCTAATGCTGAAACCCAAATCTTTCATGTCCATTATTTCTGGGAGGTGGGGATCTACAGTATTTCATGCCTGAGGCAGATAAAGCTGATGAAGGACAGCAAGAGCATGGAGTACCAAAATGCCAAAGCCAGAGTCTTTTCAGTGTCAAGTTCTTACTGATTTTCCATTCCGAGATGTTTGTAGAGTGATTGTTTGTTTTTAATCTCCAACCAAAGTTTCTGCCCCATCTCAAAGCTCACTTGGGACATATTTAAGTTACTTCTTGTCAAAGAGAGTGCTGGGGACAGCACTGTGAACATAACCAAGACTTTTCATCACCATACAGTTTCCTATGCCAACCAATCTGAACCATCTGAGGTCCCTGCCTGCCCCCTACCACAGGCACTGGAGGAGTTTCAAAGTATGGGTCGAACTTCTCCAGAACATGGCTCTGGTCCCTGAAGCAAATAGCAGTGATGGGTCCGGATGTCATCGCTTTTCCTCATCACCCACCTAGGTACCTGCCTCTGCCTGACATTATTGGCCTAAATCAGTTGTCGGTGTGAATACATGGGTCAAGTGCTGCAGCAGAACAAACTCATCATCAAGCAGTGCTTTGAGCTAAAGCACTTCTGTGACTCTGAGGCAGTTATTTTTGTGGGCATAATGTATGAACTAGAGCTTAAAAACTTGGCTTGAGTCAAGCACAGGGAAGACGCCTCAGCCTGAGGAATGCTTTTGATAGATGTGTTCTTGCCATATCTCTTGGCTGAGAAAAAGTTGTACCTCTCCTGCAGGTTGAAAGATTTCACTGAAGTCCAACTGCTGTAGGAAAAGCAGCAACTCTTGATCACGTTTTCCATTTAAAAGCTCATTTCTAGCCCAGCAGTGAGGAGAAAACTGAAAGCTCATTCAAATGAGCCTTTTAATAGAAAAATTGAATTAAGTATAAACCAATTTCATGATCTTGTCTGTGAGTCATGACGTTTCGAAGACCAGGGGCTGATGCTGCTGTTAATATTGTGCTAGCAATGCCCAGTTACTTATCTGTGAGGAGGAAGGCGGTGGTGGGGAGGAGCCTGTGGTGTTATTTTTCCAAGGGCCTGATGGTTTAGCTATCTAATTTGGGAAGCAGGGCTATCTCTGACTGACTCTTATCACCCTTTCAACGAGGCAGATAGCAGCCAGCACATTACTCACCATTACCCCATAGATATCTGGTTTCTGAGTATGTGTTATAAAACGTGGCAGCCGAAACAGTGAAATCTCTCAGAGCAGGCATGGGGATGTGGCTTCAGCTCCATATGGGAAAAGGTGGATGGACTTGTCCTCATCACCTGCCACGGAGGCTGCGAGAGCTGCAGTGGCTCTGCTCTGTTGTCACTCAATTAGTCACTTCTCCCGGGCATCGAAGGGTGAGGATAAACTATGATATAGAAAACTTCCTAAATTATGTTGCTGTTGCCAAAACTGCAATAATAAGGGCAACTTTATTATAGTTAGAAAATAAAGTCCTTCTCTATCTGTTGCTGTCTCCTCCCTGACAGCTGCTTGTGAGGCACCAGAGGGGGATTTAACCTCATTAGTGCTTTCCAGCTTTATCATCTACATGGGGTTTCAATATGTTGAGATTGGGTAGTTCTTTATTCCTGTTTTGCAGATGGAAAATAGAGCCATACAGTTCAGAGGTGCCAACAGCTCCTTGCTGGAAATTCAGCATCCCCCAGGCTTTGGATGTTAGTGGTGCAGCAGAGTGCAGCCTGGATCGCCCCGCACTCATCCAGATTCACCCCTTAGGATGCTCACATGTACTGGACTTCAGTGGTGAGTTTGGACAGGCAGCAAAAACTCCCATCCTTGGGAACACTCCTTATTTTGGTGCTGGGAAAATGTTCTTAAATGTTCTTCCAGTATAAAATCAGGATTTTCCAGAAGATGGGCTGAAGCATTCCTGCAGTTTTGGAGAGTGCATTAGGCTCCTTTCTAGAACAGGTAAACTTCCTTTGCTCTCACTGAGGGTGTGAGGGAAGGAAAAGATGGAATTGAAAGCATTTGCCATTTCCTCCAAGCATGGTAGAGAGGTTTTAGGATTGCACAGGACTCTGATACCTGCTATGCCATGGAGCTGGACTTGCTGATGGTGTGACAAATACGGAAAATACATATTGCATGCAAGTTCCTTTAAAACAGGGTTCATGCTTTAGCCTGCAAAGGTCAAGAAAGGTTGATAGAGATTTTCTTGTTGCCAGTGACAGAAATTTTTGTAGGCATTCTTCTCACTTTAAACAAAACATCAAAGCCCCCAAACCACTCCAAAATAAATTGTCAGGCTCTCTCCATGCCTTCTGGTGGGCACTATGAATATTCAGGTAAATCTGCTTGTGGATGCCTGTGATGGGTAAAAGAGTGAAAACGGAGATTGTGGAGGCTGGAAGCTGGGATAGTCTTGGTTAAAGCCATGAGAATGTGTTGGTAGCAGGAAGGCGCAGGTTGTGATTCCTCATTGTGATGGGTGATGCATGCATGTTATGGGAAACACCTGTGGCTTTGTTTCTTCACTCTTAAATCTGTCCTAGTGCAAACTGGCCTATTAACCAGTGACTCACTGGTTTGTGTGCAGGTCTGTAGTGAGGAGCAGGGGCCCAAAGGAGGTAATGTGGAGTCACAGCAGTCAAGAAGGATCAAAGGTAGGCAATTTTTGTCATGCAAAAAGCATAAGTGATGCTGAACTCTCTCTAGACTGATTCCAGCTGAACACAAAGCATTTTAACCTCTTAATCCTCACTTCTGAGTTATTGCTCACACATTCAGTGCTCTGCGGCTTTTTGGAGGTTCTCTCCTGTGTGTGACCTTGGTTCTAAGCAAATAGCAAAGCACTACTGACTTGTACAGCACGTGCTGAAAGTTGAGTGTGGCTTTAACCTTGCAAGCTTTTTGGGTTTTTATTTTTGCCTCCCTTGCTGTTAGGGGAATTCATGGAAATCCTTACTGAGAAAGAAGCAAACCTGAAGTAACTGTGGATGTAATATCTCTTATCCCATTTGATTTGTGGAAGCTGATCCCAAGTTGTGCCTCACTCTTCTGAGGAGACCCCTAACTTTCCTACACTGCCTTCAAGGAAGATGCTCTGGGCTCTTCTCTACCATCTTCCCACCTCGGCCATTTGCTTATCAGTTCACCAAATGCTGAAAGCTTCCTCCCGGCTTCCCTGGACTGTTGTGACTATGAATCCCTATCTAGCAGCTGTAGATATAAATGTTTCAGGCCTTGGTTTTTTGGTTTGTGTATTGGGCTTAACACAAAACCCAGCAGAGACTCTCACTTAGCCAAGGCCATTTCTGCATCCACTGCAGATGAGTGTGGTGCTCCAGGGAACCAGTTTCATTCCAGGCTTCGCCAGTGATTCATTTCTGGATGCTGTCTGTGTGATTCCCTCTGGGCCTCAGTTTCCTGTTCTGTAAAATGGAGATAATACCCTTTTTATGGTGCAGGGCTGCTTTGAAGCCTTTACAAAATACTCCGATGTGTTTGGATGAAAGTTTCTCTAAAGTAGGTTTAAAAAAGCATGCAGCTCTCATTGAGAGGTTTGTATGAAGCAACCGGGATTCCAGAATTGCTCCCCAGGATGAATGTGTCTGTGTTGAACCTTCAGACAATGCTGAGCACTGAAACAATATTCATGTAACTTTCTAAAAGCATCCACTGTTGGTGCCCATGGCAGGGTTTGCTGCTATTCATTCTTTTTGTTTATTTTATGTAAATCCTTTTCCCTTCTCATTGAAAACACAAACAAAAAAAGGGAGCTGACAAAAAAAAAAGTGAGTTTTGCCCTGTAAACCCCATAACATTGATTCATCCCGAGGTTTTTAACAGCGCCAGCCCCCTCATTTTAAAAGAAACTCTCCTCTTTCTCCCGACTCTCATCTTATGGGGGAAAACCCCTGAAAGCAGCAATGAAAGAGATGCAGAATTCTTGTCTCCTTGCTTTTTCTCACTCGGGTCCCTTTATGTGTGCTCTGCCACCTCCCCCTCCTCCATTGCCCTCCCTCCTGCTCTGCCTCAGTTCCCATTGAAATGTCAAATGCAGCAGTTGTCTGCAAGTGAAAGAGGGGCTCCCTGGTGGGAACAGCCTGCCCTTCTAACCTGAAGGCCTCGGCTGTTCTCTTCTCCCCTTTTTGGTGTTTCCCATCCCACTTTCTCAGCAGATGTTGTGTGGGGCAGCACAGGCTGTAAAGGAATGAGTTTCTTTTCACCTGGCCATGTGAATGGGCTGGCACAGAAACGCTGGCTTATTCTCTGACTCTGGCAACAGCTTACACAGAAAGAGATTGTTTCGAAGAGCTGTCTTTTTTTCTTTCTTTTTCAATTCTTAGAAGAAGATAGGGGGGGAAAAAAGGCTGAGAGACGCTGGCCGTATTTTAAGCTTCCTCCTTGGGTGCCAAAGGAGTCCGTAGAGTTTTGTTGCTGCTACTTTTGTTCCTTTTATAGTTTCAATTCAAGCCCCAGGCTTTCAGCTCCCCTTTGTCTTAGCCCTGCTTTTCCCAAGCAGTGAGAATCCGTTCAGCAAGATGGTGAGGGTTCATCCAGGAGCATTGCCCTCGTTTAGTCCAGGGCTTTAGTTTTTGACTCTTCCAGCAGCTGAGTGGTGGAAATCTGCAGGAGAGTGACATTTTGCAGGCATTTTCAGGGAAAATATTTAGTTTCAGAAGATTTTTGCCTAAAAATATGTGGCAATAGGGTGCAAAAATGCTCGAGCTCTATCCTAATATTGAGTTTTGTCACTGTGCTGTTTGAGGTAAGATAGGCATGTTAAAAGTGGAAGAAATAGAAGGTGTGTGAATTTTCATCCTTTCTCCCATTTTTTGGCTGCCTGAATATCTGCCTTCATGTGGCTGGTTGTCCTCTGTAGCCTGCTCTTTTTCCCTCATCAAGACCTTGAGCATTTAGGGCTCATCAACTGGGTTGCATCAGAGAGGTACCTAGAAGAGATATTCCCCTTCCCTGTGTGGATATCTTTGCTTAGCACCTCCAGAGTACTGTCTCTTAGCAAGGCCACTCTTAGCCATGTCTATACTGTGAGCCCAAGACTGAGACTTGATCCGTACTCAAGAGCAAATTATATATTTGGGATGGTGGATCATTTGACCCCCGATGAGAGAAATGCACATTCAGCTGTTCTTGAAAAATGGAGCTGTCATTTACTGATTTAGCGAGTAAATAATAAGCTATTCTGAAAGCCTGTAGGGATATTATGCCAGCGGTTCTCTTTGGGTATTTATACACACTTTAACTCCAGTTGTGTGTTTTGTTGTGTGTGCATGTGGTTTTTCAGAAATCTGAAGTTTATTTTTGCAGTGGTGCTTGGAAAGCTGTAAATGATCCACAAGGAATTAACAGACAAAAGTCCCTGGCTCTGCTCCACCCTATTGAAGTCGATGGCAAAACTCCCATTGACTTCAGTGGAAGTAACAACTAGGGCTTGTGAAAGTAAGCAATAAATCACTTTTATAATTAAAGTATCTTTCTGGGTCCTGTTCTCAGTGCTTTATGTGACTGAGGTGTTAGGTCCTTATATGATGATGAAAAGTCCAAACTAATCACAAGCTTCTTTGGTGAAATATGGGTTTGTGAAGGTGAAATTCCTGAACTTGAAAGCTCTGGGTAGGCTTCAGCTTTCAGGTGATATTTTGGAATCCTGCACTCAAATTCCGTTAACAAGAGTAAATACAACATGTTTGACAGGTTAAACTGACCCTCCATTAGTCATGTGGCAATGCGGATGAGAACATTTTCCCCTTCCTGTTTGTGAAACGCACAGTTCTTAGAGAGGTGGGACCGGAGGAGCTGGCAAATTGAGCCTCTTGCCTGGACAAGGGCACTTGTCACAAACCCCAGTCAAACAACCTAATGAGGAGATGGTTCATCTTCAGCTAGATATCCCGTGTGTGTGGACAGAATTCTGCAGGAGCATTTACCCTGTGTCTGTTCTGGCACATTGATCAGTGTTAAAACTACCCTGTCTAATAATAGGATGGTATAAATAAGTCATAAGTATAGTTCTTTAGCCTGTTCTGTCAGTGGACTCCAAATGATCTCATGAAGAAAACAAATATTATTTTATATTTTACATGGGGGAGCCCAAGACTCTATGGCATGGCCAAATATGCAGGGGTAGAGTTCAGTCCTTTCCTAAGTCCATGTCTAGCATCTTATCCCTTGTCTTTTAAAGGCTTTATTGCTAAATTGTGTCTTAAGCTAAGGGCTCTGTATTGTAAAGTTTTCTTATTGATTCCTTTCCTGGAGTTTCCTCTTTTTGGAGGAGATGGGGCATTGCTAATTGCTTCAGCTGTTCTTGGCTGTTACAGGGCACTTGAGCAGAACTGTGTAGCTTGAGTGTTTGTGCTTTGTAAAATAACCCTTCTGCCTTGCAGACCGGAAGGATTAACAAGTTTAGCTGCCTTGATTTGTTTTGGATTATTTTGTATGTGATACTTATCTAGGGTACAACATAGCCAAAGGTAAGGCAGGGTTGTCACTAGAATATCTGAAGATGAGTGCCGTGGAAATAGAGTGCTATTGTTGATCTTTGAGCAATGACACTGACCAAAAGAAAAGACATCTGGGTAGGAAATAGCAGGCTGCTTCCAGGGAACATCCATGGTGTACCTCAGATTGTCATGAATGCTAGCCCTGCTAGGCAACCAGCAAAGGGAGGTGCAGGCAGCCGTGAGGCAGGCCAAGAAGAGAAAAGAAAAAAGACTAACCCTGAGAAAAAGGAGTGCGTTCTTCCGAATTGTGCTTTGGGCTGGAAGCCTTTTTATTCCATCCTTTGTTGCATTTTTCCTCTTCCTTTTCACACCCCAGCAGCAGCCAGAGGGTCTCAGTGTTGGGTGGCCGTATCCCACCCCTCCTGCTCTGACCTTTCAGGAGGTTTGGGGCTGGTTATAGGAGAACTGCAGCACTTCTGCATGCTCATCTCGCAGCATGCGGCCATGTGAGGTGGGTCAGACTGCAGTATTGACCATGACCCTTGCAAAGGGAGGGTAAAACTCACCCTCTGCTGAAGGACACAGTGTTCAACTCTGATGGTAGAGTTGTGGTTTCACCTAAGGTTAAACATCCAACTGTAACGGACAAGACTTCTTGAAGTGGCTGGTGACTATCATCATGTTCAAAGTGTTTCCAGCCTTTAACGCATATATTTGATGTCTTTGAACAGTACTTTGAAGAGGGCAGTGGTGGACAGAAAGAGGTGAAATAGTGTGTCTGTGGTTAGGTGACAACTCAGTGGTGGAGAGGAGAATTGAATGTGACTCTTCCTTGCTCAGGCTATCACACTTACTTCTGGGCTGTCTTTGATCTCACTACTTTGTGCAAGTAGACTCAAAGTCACTTAAAATCACAGTGTGAAGGAAAACGAAAAGGGAAGGTTGCTCAGGGGAGAGAAATGTCTTTGAGTAAGAGCTGAGGAGCTGGAGCAGCACAGGGCAACAGCACAAGAGAGATGACAGCATCAAACTGCTCTGAGGCTGTGAAGAAGCAGGAGCAGTCTGGGTGGAGAGAGAAGCTCCCCATGGTGATGGTCTCACTTCTTAGACACATTTCTTGCTGTTTCTTTTTTGATGCTTCTCTGGCCTCTATTCCTTTATTATAAACATGTGCATTGGCAGCAAATAGATTCCCAAATACATATCAAAATTCTTGATTTGATTAATTAAAATTTATCATATATGAATCCCATCTTTAAACCATGGAGCAGCAGTGATACCCTCTGGAGATTAGGAGGTGCTGGGAGGCACAGGCTTAGGGCTGAAACGCAGGGAAGGCTGCTAACATGGCCAGCTGTAGCTCAGGAAGCAGCCTCAAGAGGGAGAGGCAGCTTTCTCACAGGCTTTTAAGACCATGTTCGGAGAGAAATGCCTTTAGAGGGGAAAAGGCTGGGCTTTCTGGTTGTACAAAACTCAGCCCTGCAAATCTGTTCTGTGGATTTTTTTTCTCCCTGATGTTCCTTTTGTTCCTGATCCTTCCCTTTTCTTTTGCTGGTGACTGAGGATTACTTTCTAAACCTGGGGACTATAAAGCTTGGCCTAGGATGAGGAGTCTCACCTAAATGCATGCAAGTCTGTACATTTTCTTCTCATTAGAGATGCATCAGTCCCATGTGTGACAGGACAAATAGACCCAACAGGAGGGGAACAAACTAATTAGTTGCCTTGAACTGAAGGATACCCTGGCACTGTTTGGTTAATCACTGGACAAGGCTAGCACAATTGAACAAATGACCAATACAATAAATAACAAATGGAAAACACTCCATTTCCAGCAAAAGAGCTGGCTATTTAAAGGCAGCAAGAGGTTTGCAGCACCAGCCCTAGCAACAAGGACAAAAGTTATCCCAAACATGTATATGAAGCGGAGCTCCAAACATATGAGGCCAAGCCACCATGGACCCACTGTATCATGCTATTAATAGGAAGGGGGCCTCCATTAACTACTTAGAGGGTGACGCAAAAGCATCAGAAGAAATCTGTGGTGCACATAAAGAAGCAAGTTGCACCATATCTAATTGCTGGAATAATGATTTTCTGCCATGCAAATTACCAGGAGCAAATTTACTCCAGTACATTTGTGTATTTAATTATCATCAAGAGCTGGAATTGAGGGACTAGATTTAATATGTTCGTAATGAAACAGCCAGAATTTGTGTGTGTGTTTGCACAGAACTCGTTATTTTACCACAGCTGGATTTATTTATTTTAAATAAACCATTATGGCAGAGACAGTTTCTGCCTGTTTGCCCGCATATCGTAAAAATTGTGGTTTCATTTATAGAGGTGGTTTCTATCAAACACACATCACCCGTTCTTGCTCGCAAGCTACATGTTTCTGTATACTTTAAGGAGGAGCTCAGTGCAAAGAATAGGTGTTACTTCATGTATAAGCCAAGAACAGAGGAGTAGGAGGAATTAGGATGACTTAGATGAGTTAAGATTTTGTAACAGGTCATAGGTCTTCATACTTGTAGACACATAACTTGAATTTAGCGCCACACATTTGTAAGCCAAAGCTGTTATTTAATGATTATTTGATGGTGTGCATGACATAAGTTAGTGTTTTTGGTTTCTGGTTGTCCTGGGTTCAGCAGTAGCAGTCATTTTTCTCCTCCTTAGTAGCTGGTGCAGTGCTGTGTTTTTGACTTTCAGCCTGGGAACAGCGCTGATAGCACCGATGTTTTTAGTTGCTGCTCAGTAATGTTTAGTCTGACCAAGGACTTTCTGAGCCTCACGCTCTGCCAGGGAGGAGGGGAAGCAGGGACAGGACACCTGACCCAAACTAGCCAAAGAGGTGTTCCATACCACAGCACGTCATGTCCAGGATGTAAACTGAGAGTCACCCGAAAGGGTTAAATCACTGCTCGATCTGGTTGGAGATCAGTCGACGGGTGGTGAGTGGTTGTATTCTCTTCCCTTGTTATTTCCCTTATCATTATTATTATTGGTGGCAGCAGCAGTGGTTTGTGTTATACCTTAGTTACTGGACTGTTCTTATGTCAGCCTGTGGGAGTTACTTTCTTTTGATTCTCCTCCCCATCCCTCCGGCAGTAGGGAGGAGAAAGGAGGGAGGAGTGAGAGAGAGACTGCGTGGTTCTGAGTTATGGCTGGGCTTAAACCATGACACTAGTGAATATATATTCTCATCATAACAAGAAACAACAGAAATGGACGTGGATGCAGGATTAGCGCTTCTGAACCTGAGACGGTTCTTCCTCTCTTAAGGTTCAGACTGTCTGGACCAGAGCTGTACTAAAGATATTGGGATATCAATTGAAGGTTCAAGTTATAAGAAAATACTAAAATCGGGATGAAATACTGTTGCTACTTAAACTGTGTTTTGGATTTTGTCTGTTAATGGAGCTCTTGGAAAGCAAGATCTGAAAGCCGACAGTGTAGGTGGCTGTTCAGCCAAGACAGTTATATTGTGTAGTCCCCAGGAGTGGTGTGTGTGACATGATCCTATTGAAAACTGTGGATTCGCATCTCTGGAATTGCTGCTCTATATAGGGCCAAGCTTTGGTCAGGAAAGCTGGCTGTTAAAGAACATATTTATTTCCTGGGTCAGTCTCCTGCCTCGTGGCTTTGCTTACCTTGACCTGGAAACAGCATCTTAGATGCAGTTGTCTTCTGCTTAACGTCCAAATGTTTGTTGTGGTCACTGCTTCTTAAGTAAGAAGGAGGCTTCCGAACTGGCCAGTTCACTGTGGTGCCAGGTGAAAATGTGGTTGCAATGCAATTAGAAACGTAGACTAGTGCCAAGCTTTGCTTTGTGTTTGTTTCCTCTTATGGGTATCAACCCAAGTTACAAAATGCAATGAACCAGGGGCAATGAAGGGTCACAAAGGTACTGTGCTGTATCACGAGTGGGGAACGGGGCCAGCTTCTTGCAACACCTCCATGAGCATGCCCACAGGACCCTTATTTGCAGTGTCCTCAAGCTGGTTTGTGTATAATTGATGGGTACCCTGAGGTTCTACCTCCCCCTCCTCCCCAGGATGTCCTTTTCTGTGTTAGTTTATTTTTTAAATAATTAACAGACTTTGTGACTGCCTGTCGATCTGTCCCCCTGGAATTCCATTCCAGCTGCTCTCATCCCTCCCCATAACCCCTCCTCCTCCCCCCCAATGCTATTTTCCTTTCACTGTGTCTTGAAGGAGTGCATTTTGGTTTAACTTTGTGCAATAAAACCTCTGAGCGCTTTCCGAATTAGATGCTCTTTGCTGCTTGCTGCTATCCTGAAATCTTCCTTTCCCTCCCAGATGCACAAGGGAACCTTCCACTCCTTATAAGAAACTGATTTCAGTCTGAATAATCGAATCCAGGGTAATTCTTGTTTGAAGGGCAGTTTCTTTCTCCAAACTGGTGTTATAAATTGCCTGTTCCTGTGGCACAAAAGGGCTGGGTGCAGTTGAGGATGGACAGAGAACACCATTTCTACCCTGTTTGTTCCTTCCTGTGCACTCTCCCCATGGCTGGTGGTTGAAGCCATGTGTGGGTTGATATGGCTGATGTTGATATGAGGTTATTCAAGCAACCCTGCATGCATCTTCTGCAGCTATTGAGCAGCAAGGACAAGAGCCTGCTCCCTCTCTTTTCCCAGTGCATTTACCTTACTATAGTGCTAGCAATGGTACGGGCAGTAGAGAAGCTGTAGCACATCTTCATGCCACAGGCAAAATCAGCTATTGAAGGTGCTGGCTTCCTTTCTGCTGCCATGCTGGCCTCTGTTTCCAGAAGAAAGTCCTACTAACAGAAGAAGAGAAGGGTCAAAGCACAATAGAGCTGCTGAAGATGTTTGCTTTACATTTTGGCCTTTGTATAAGGGTCAGCAGCAAGGGTGGGGCTGCAGCCCCAGTGGAAATGATTGATTTTGATGTAAAAACCCAGGATCGATCCCATGGGTCTGGCTTCTAGGCACGTTATTTGGGAGTGAGAAAGGCTAAGTTTATGCTTGTTGAACCTGTGCCTCTTCTGCTCACTACAAGAAGGCTTTGTCAGATTGATCTTCTTCTACCTCATAGAAAGAGGTATTTTAATAAATAACTTTCTTTCCCATCTTTACTTGCCTAGGCATGCTGCTCTCCAGATTCACATTCTAATTGACACGCAGCTCATGGCGTGGCTGGAGGCTATGCCAATAATGCACATATTCATGGCATGGCAGGCAGATAGGCTCCCCCCTCCCTCCTCAGACACCATCATTCCAAGCAAACATCAGACAAGCAGCTGGCTTTGATGTGGGTCCTGAGTTTGCAACCTCAAAAAAGGATCTTTGGAGCCCTGTTGGCACTGTTCCTTGTGCCAGACATTGCAGCAGTGTCACAATGGCTGAGCAACTGTGTCCTCAGCACAGTGAAGGGAGTATTTTGCAGCTCCTCAGCAGATGCAGTTGTGCTAGAGAGTAATCAAAAGCAGCCTGGGCTTTGCAGGGATGGGTGCTGTGAATGTGATAGTAACAATCAGGGATGGGGAGTGGGACAGGGAGAGTGGGTGATAGGGCTGTTGCTGGACAATCTGAGGCGCTTGTCAGAGGATGTTAGCCCTGCAATTAAGAGATGCTGAAGAGAAGGGAAAGAGAGAACCGCAAGAGAGATGCTGCAGTGGGGAGGGCTTTGTGTCAGCATACAAAGCTCTTTTTCTCAGAAGGGTTGCTGGGATTTGCTCAGTCTCCTCCTGGATAAATTAACTCAGTACAACACCTGCTCCTTTAATATGGCTAGGCTAACTGCACTGCAGACCTGGCTTTTCTTTCCCTCTCTTTTTAATGACATGGAAGCAGCCTGTGAACTCCCTTTTCCTGTTTTCCTCCCCCCCAAACCACCCATTCTAATGGAGAATGATTGGAAAAAGAAAACCCAACCAAAACCAACCCAAAGATTTAGAACAAAACCCCACCAGAAAGCCCCCAAGCTGGCAAGAGGTGAAGGGTGTGTAATTGCTATTCCTTATGCAGCCCACTAAAGCCTCATGTTTTAACCATCTGAGGACAGCAGAGATTTTTCTCTTCCAAAAAAGTCAAATGTGGGGTTTGCATTTTCTTTCTTTTCAGGAGGAATGTGGGGAGAAAGAGGTGGACTTCATTTTCCTTGGGATTAGCTAAAGCTCCTTCCGCTTTCATGTTGGCAACATGAGGTTTCATCAGACCTCTGATCCTGCACTGAATAAAAGTATAGCATTACTCTCATCCTGCAAAAATGGAGGGCTTGAACTTAACTGGATTAAAGCACATTTGAGACAGCATTCTTCTCTTAATAGAGTGTGTGGGGGTTGATGCTGTGATGCCTCAAGTGGCCAATGTCTGTGGTGGAGCATAAGGGGGGTCCTATTCACTGCTGCTGACCAAAGAACCTCAGAGTGAATTTTCTTCCAGGATATTTGACTTGATGCTCAGATGTCCCATTGCTGCAATGCTGTGGATTTATTCTTAATGCACCATCGGCAAGAGGCTTGCTAATCAGTAGGGTGCACCTCATCTTCATGGAAATGTATGCATGAGCTTTAATTGCAAAGAAATGCACTGAGCCACATTTGCTTATGGTTTGGTGTTTGTCTTTCCCATATGAATAAACATCCCTGGCTGCTCATCTCTGTCCTGCACATACTCTTGATAGCGCTTTCACAGCCTGTTTGCCGCTGTTGGCTCTTGGTTTACTCTTTGGACGCTTCTCCTGCTGGATTTTGGCAGGATTTTTCTTACTTCCACTGATAGTTCAGTGCATTGTGGCTTTAATGATGTATTTTACAATGGAGTAGAGGCCTGGGAGAATGTACTCATGCCATGTTGTGTCTCCTGTCTCTGTGCTGCATGCTTGGATGTATCCCCATATGTCCAGTAATGAGCATGGGCTAATTGCCTAGGAAGATAGAAAAATAGATAGGTAATTTGTAGCTATTTAATTTTACATTAGGCGGAGGGATGTAGGGGCAGAGGCTAATGTTGTTGGCATTTCTTTTCAGGGTTGTTAACCAGATATGCTGCCTCTGGGGCATAACAATGCCTCCCTCAGTAGAGCTCTCTAATTCTTTTATTACATTCTTATTAATTTAGCAATGGCCTAAAGTCTGTAAGGCACCTTCCAAGGCATGATCCCTGCCCTGAGGACCTTACAGACTAATTCCAAAGCATGATACAACCAGGGATTACTTAGTGAGGGCAAGGGCCTAATGGAGTAAGAAATGGTTTGTATTAGATAAATGGATAAAAATGAATCAGTGCAAGAGTTAATCACTTCGTCCCTTGCAGGCGTGTGGGGATAAGCATCTCCTTAGGAGGTCTACGATGTGGCTGGTTGGTTTATCCAGGTCTTTCCAAGCAGGGACCATGGATAATGGTTGTCTCGCATCTCCCAGCTCTGTTCTTCACCACCTTCCTGTGGATGGCTACTCTGGGAAGCAGCGTGCTCCAAGTGCAATGAAGCTATATGAGTAAATGGTTGGGTCAACCAAAGCATTGGCTGGAACCTTCAAAACCAATCAGGGGTACAAACAGCTCTCACCCCATCTCCCTTCTTAGTCCTTTAGAAGGCTGGGGAAGTTGTTTTTATTTGGAGTGAAATCACAAAGCTATGCCTTTTTGCCATGGATTTCAGTTCTTGGGAAGCTGCAAACCAATGGTCCCAAACAAAAGAGCTATCCAGAAGACTGGGGAAAGGAGGACTGGAGGGGAGCAGGGGTTGAAAAAGGGCTTCTGCTCAGGGGTGGCCAAAGGGCCCCCCCAGCACCTGTCCTCCTGTTTGAAGGCTCTAAGCTGCCTAGCATGGCCAGTAGCTCGTGGGACAGATGGGTCTGCAACAGCTGAAGCAGCTCAAGGCAGGAGGGATGAAAGCAAGAGGTCGAGCCCTCCCCTTGGAGCCTCGGCAGCGCGGGCTGGTGTGAGCCGGTGGGGAACATTTGGTGTCCATGTGGCATCTGGCAGCAGAGTTTGCTTCTCTGGCATTTCCTTTGGTGAAAGGAAGAGCAAAGCAATTCGCTTCCAAGCAGCTGCTCTGCTCCTCTGAGAGGGAACAGCATCCTCCTCCCTGCCCCAGCCTTTCTGCAGGGTGCTACAGTGCAGTCCCTTACACAAACATCCCCAGCCCCAGGTAAACATCCTTTGCCCTCATTTACTCTCTCATATTTTTTTACTAGTGAGGAAAGAAAGATCTCTTTGCATCACTTACTTTAAAAACTAGTTGCTGTGGCAACTGGATGCGGGGTTTAAAGTGGCTGGCTCTGTCGTCTTGACATCATTGTTTGACTTTCAGTTGCTGGAGCAACAGGTCGCTGGGAAGAACCAGCGAGGTCGAGGTTTCTCTTTCTTTCTTCCTCCACGTTGCTTTTCTTTAGGGCCTGAGAGCACCAGTGATGGTTTGCTTTTGACTGAAGACACACACTGTTAACATATGATGGGAATATGTCAAGCAGTATTAGAAGAAATGGAGGCTAGGTCAAAGGCTCGTTACAATGGGAGAATTCCTGCAAAACTGAAAAAAAGAGAGAGAATGAATGAGCCATTATCTTTCCTAAGATCAGAGGGTTAGAGGAGACATGGTTCCAGCACGCTTACTGTTAGGCTTTTGCCATGAGCATTTTTCTATTGGTTATTCTGAATCCCAAGTTTTTCCAAAGCAGAGACATAGGGGTAATAAGCAGAGAATGTAAAATGCCATCAGATATAGCTATAGAAGTCAATACTATAACATAGGTCCTTCATTTCCTCTTGATGCAATGTTACATTTATAGCTTCCTTCTCAAAACTTCTTTCTGTCAGTGTTGTCTCTGGCCACAGAATAGTTGTTTAACCCATCCCAGGCAGTTTCCCTCTGCAGGAGGGGACAGGGAGCAGCTATTTACTTAATCACTGGCTTCCAAAAGGTCCATTTCCTCTATACTGCTTGTGCAGGGCACTGGCTATAGTCACAGCGATGGTGGGAGCATGATGCCAGTCAGAGGCATCAGCGTCACTCTCTGAGTGCAGAGGGACCATGTCCCCACTAAGACAGCGGTAGCTTGAAGGTAATGCACTGAGACTTCAGAAAGCAGAATACCGTCCTTTGGCAAAATACTCATAGCCAGAATTGCCCAGCTCCATTTTTCTAGGCCAAGACTCTCCATTTGTTTTTAAGCACCGTGACGTCTAACAGCATCTTGGTCCTAGCTGAGATCTTTGGGTGAACAAACACAGTGTTTCTGCACAGAGCTCTTTGTGAGATTTGGCTGGTTTTCCTCTGGGGTTAATATTTTGCAGAGCTTGAGATGACAACAGCTACTTGCTTTTAAGCTGATGCTGAATATGCAGTTCTCTGGGTTTGAGGTTTGAATTTCTTCCTGGCATGAGGCTGACCAGGCGTGGTGCAAAGGCAGAGCAAGGGGGAAGCTGGAGGTAGGATGATGCATACACTGGAACACAGTTTTGGCATTAGGTATTGAATTAGTAATAAGTGAAATGTCAAAGCAGGGGCTGGATTTTGGCAAATGCTTTATGCTTAAAACCTAAATGATAAACTACTGCTCTTCCAGGAGGCTAATACCTGACAAAATATCCATAGGATTTCAGTTTGTGTCAGTAAATCAGCTGTGAACTTAAGTGATGCTGTTGGCTAGAACAAATGAATTGTAAAATGCAGTTTTTAATAAAAATGCAATTGGAAGTTAAAAGTCAATTTTGAAAGCAAAATTAAAGAATAATAATAATAATTAAAAGTGAAATCTGTTGGTATCGAAGCAAAGGAAGCCATCATTAAAATATATTTAAAAGCTGAGCTTGTCTTGTTCTGAGAATTCCTGCTAGTATATCTGACTGCCCAGCTCATTCCAGGTTTCCACACATATATATGTATATATACATAAAAAAGTGCAAGCTTTTTCACAATGAAGTTATGGTTTCAGTATTATACCCTCACTGCCCACAAAATACACAGAATTCAAATTAACAAATATACATGCCTCAAAGTCTACACAATGTCAGCCACAAATATGTATGCAAGAATGCTGGCTGCTAGAGTTTGGAGTTAGCTATTAGTGTACATTTGTATGGTGTTCAGCTAATTTGTTCTTAAATGCCACACATGTACCACATGGTTCAGATGTGGTTTGGGGAGCTGTAAGATGGGATTTCAAACTGGTTCTGTTCCTACTCTTAAAGCCATGGCTCAGTTAGGGCTCAGATGCATCTTAACTATGGGGCTGGCGTCCTGAGTCTGGGATATTGTGACTAGCTAGGTTTTGTGGAGGCTAAAAGGCATGGAGGCAGCTGCTTATTAGTGAATTTGTGCACGTGCCAGTCTGCAGTGAAATGTACTTGAAATAACCTATCCTAGATGCCTCTATGAGGATGATGGCCCTGATGATTTAGCTATTTTGGTTCTAGCTTGAATTATTCATGTATTTGAAAACACTCATGAATTATTTGTGTTTTCTCTAAATATATAATTTAAAAACCCCAAATCTTTCCGATGAAATATAAAAATGAAATTTATTTATTTCTTTTTCCCTGCTCTGAGATGCTGTCCTCATCCCGGAATTGCCTTTCAGCCTTAGGCTTATGGGCAGCTGCAGCATCAGGGCTCAATGATGTCTCAGGCATCAGCATCCCTGCATTAACCTGTGCAAAGAGAGGATCAGACTGATTCAGGAAGAAAGAGGAAGACTCTTTTGAAAGTTAGATGTGACCCTGACTTGTTTGCTTTATTTATGGGTACTGGGTTTTTGAGAATCACAGTTATCTTGCACACATGGGTTTAGAATTTAGAGAATGCTTCACAAGCTGATGCATCTGGACTTAAGGTGCCCAGCTGCGGATCAAAAGAGCTTGATCCCTGCAATGCAAAGTCCTGATCTGGTACAAATTCAAAGGCTGGTTCAAATGCATTCAATTGTTCTGTTGACATAACGTTATCCTGGAAACCTTTATGCCAACTCTAGTACTGTCTGTCATCTTCAGGCGGCCATAATGTGGCCAGCTTTAAACTGGAGCGCATCGTATCATGTGCTCAGGCTAATTCAACAAAAATGCGTTTGTGCTTGATCCAGATCAAATCTGCTCTGCCATGAAATCTGGGAGCGCAACAGATGTGATATTAATAGATGTGGAACCACAGCCTAAGCCTCTCCCCCTCCCTAAACATCTGCAGCAGCGGAGGGGGGACGGCAGCACTGGGAGGAGGCATCCTGTGGGGACAGCAGTTCTGCTCTTGTTTAACTGTGTGAACTTCCCAGTGCTTACATTAATTTTAAAGAAAGTACTTTGGCACAACTGACATAAAATCTGGTCCCTGCACCTCCAGGGATTAGTTTATTCCAGGGCAAGTTTGAGTAGCTGCACTCTAATGAAGCATCTTAGCATATGATGGAGTTTTTCTCATTTCTTTTCCTCGCAGCTCCTCATTGCAGTAGAACTGCTTTATCTAGGTACTCTATTAGTAGGTTTTTAACCTCTTCAGATTGTCCGAGAGATCTGGCTGGCCAAAGGGCCTTGATTTCACCTGGAGATGGTATTGTCCTGAACTGCCCAATGACACTGCTGAGCCCTCTTAAATCGTCCCTTTGATTTCATTGCTTCTGTGAAACTGAGATCTGTGCTTTTCCCTGGTGGAAAAAAAAAGAAGTGCCTCATAGTTATCCATCAGATTCCCTGGCCATTTTTTCTCTTGTATTGACTCCGCATTCCGTAAGAAACCTCTCAGTTTTGTGACTTCTGTCACAAGAACTTAGACACCCCCCATTAGCTGGTTAATGCACGTTCACTTTGTCAAAAGTACCAACTGCTTATGAGGAGCGGTTGGGATTTGTGTGTGTGAGAGTGTGCGCTCAACAAAAGCCTTTTCTCTCTTCATCTCTGTGTTCTGGGACTGAGGCCAAGTTGTGATTGTAATAACGTAATCTCTTCTGAATACTTGAAGTGATGGGAAAAAACGAGATTTTGAAAATGAAATAGATTAATCTATACAGCTAGAGGGGGGGAAATCATGCATTGTAATTAGCTCTTGAGAGTAATTTTCCTTAAAGTAGTACAAGCCAGGTGTGCAAAAATATTCCTCTGCTTTGAGAGTCTCCCCTCTCCTTCTGGAGTCCTTGGAAAAGACAGTGGCAAGTTCATTGGGGATGCTTCTGTTGAAGGGATTGAACATAAGGCGACTTGATGAGATCTTGCTTTTCAGAGGTTCCGCTTGTGGAAGTATCTGAAAATTAAGCTCCTCTTCCCTTAAAAATGCCTCAAAAATGGAAGCAGCTGCTCACTTCAGCATGCAGGGGGACTTTATTTCTTTGTGAGCTCGTGCACACGGGGGAACAGTGATTTATCAAGAAATGTTATTTAACTTTTGTTTAGGATGAGATCATTCCCTAAAAGGTGTTTGCACTTCATTACCTTGCTGACTGGGGCTGCTAGCTGCCCTGCATGCATCAGAGCAAACGAAGAGGGTAACATGATTTTCATTGGCCGAGGCACTGGGCTTGTACTGGAAGAAGGAAGTTGACCCTCTTAACTCACCGTATGCTTGCTCCTGCTCTGCCTCCTTATGAAATGAAACTGCTCACACAAGGCGCAGTGGTTGTGCCCGTCCTCACAGCCTCGGCTGGGAAAACACAGCCAGGTAATGTCCATCACTTGGCTGATGAACACCATTCCTTAAGCCAAGATAATCCAATGACTTTTGATTGTGCACAAAACTCTTAGAAAACCCTTCTTGGTTGTAAAGCCACCTAATAGTCACCCTTATTTCCTTTTCTTAACCAGGAAGGGGCAATTTTCTGATGTTATGGCAAATGAAATGTAGTGACTGGGACTGAAGGAGTATCTGACTCCTTGACAAAGACATTTATTGACTGATTGAGTCTGGTGTTTGCCCAGAGCCTTTCCCTTTTTCCCTGTGCCAGGTGCAGAACAAAAATCTCCCATCCTGGTGTGCTCAACCTCCTCTTTCATCCCTGATCTACAGCCGGCTGCGAAGGACATATGATTTTAAGAGAATGTGCTGCTTTACCTCATTCTGAGTTTTACATCCCAGCTAGGCATATTGATGTTTTCCTAACTTCCTTTTCAATCAGTCACTTTGGCATTGTAATGGCTCGGGTAGCTCTTTTCTGAAGCCTGTTTTAATTCTTTACCTTTGTATTTTAGCAGCAAGTTGCCTTGAATTTACAGTTCCTGTGGAATTCCTCTATGAATAGCACCTAGGTTTCCTACTCTGCAGCTGCAAACAAGGTTTAAAAGCTTTTGGGATTTCTTGGCAGCTAATAACTCCCAGACTTGAGCATAGTTCATTGTCGAAATGTTTCTCATGCTTCAATCTGGACAGCGTTATGCAGGTCAGGGAATCCTGTCAGACTGGAGGCCAGGGAAGGATGTTCCATCAAAAGCTTTTTTGGCAAATTAAAAAAAGCCAAAAGGACCTTTAGGAATACTGCTTAATATCCTTTCCATCCCAAATAGGAAAAGCACCTGTAACTGATGCCAAGCACAGGACAAAGTAAATAAAAAAACTCCTCAAGAAAAGACCTCCAACTGGAAATGTTTCCTGAATGATCTCACTGAGAATCCCGTAAGTGGCTGGATCCGTTTTCGGGAAGAGGGAACACAGGCTTCAGCTCCATGCTGAAAGACAAGGAAAATCTTCAGGAAAAACAAAAAGAGCCAAACCCAGATGCAAGCTGTCAGGGTGCTGGGATTTTTGTCATTCCTGATTAGTACCTCTTGACGCACTAAAAGTCATTGGGATGCAGCAAGGCTTGAGGTGAGGAAACACAACTGAAAACTGACCTATGATTTCATCCTGTGCCCACTCTGGTATAGGCAGAGCAGGAGCGGAGCTTCAAGGCTGAATATTGTCTTTATAGACTTGGTATCAGCACACGAGGGATGTGGCATGTGACAGGTTGAGCAGCAGAGGACTTGTTTCATGTCATTTTGGACTTCGTTCAGCTGTGCTGTACAGTACATGTGCTTGTGTTTGGTGTGTTGCCCCACAGAGACAGGACCCTTAAGGCTTGTGCCATTACCCAGATTTAACGCTCCCCTCATTTACAGACTTGCACTGTTAGCAAGAACAAGCTGCCCCATCAAACTCATCACCAAGTTGGGGTTTGCCCTTAACTAGGAGCAGATCTTTGCTTGCATCTGACCTAGAGTCAGATACTGTCTCTCCTTTTTGATGATGTGCCTGCAATTAGTATTTATTTTAGATTTAATCGGTCAGTGCATTTCAGCTAATGCCTCAATAATTATGATCTTGCTGCCAGGGAGAAAGGAAATTAAACCTCAGGAGATCACATCAGAACTGTGAATCTGAACTCATTGTAACAGGGATCCTAGGCAGGACCGGTCATACTGAGCAGGTTTAGAGGCAAGATCCAGAGAAAAATGCACAAGATTTTTCTGTATATTTGGGCCAAACTGACTCGCTAAGAGACACATTTGGATGGGTATTTTCACTTAGCAAAAACACCTGCTCAAAGCTGGATCTTTATTGTCTGGAATTTTTGTGACTCATCGTCTGCTTTACTTCTACTCTTCTGAATTTTATCCCTTCAAAGAGGTTAAACTGGATGTATCTTAAGACTCAAAATCCAGTGGTCTTTGGTTCCAGCTGTACTGAAAATACTGCAAGGCATTTTCTTGTTCAGGCTAAGAAATGTGAAACAGTTGGATCATACAGATAAGATGTTTTCAACCTGCAAGTGAATTTGAGAGGCCTCCCTCCTATTTTAATTGCCAGGAAAAAGAGTCTTGAAATCTTTCTTTTCCATTGCATCACAGGATCTTGAGATAGAAGAGACTGAGACCTGCCAAAATAAATCCTCACTGAAAGCTTGCTTGGAGTTTTAGGAAACGTTTGAAGAATTTATCTGAGTTGAATTAGTTTGCCTAATCCTAGTGATAATTTGGCTGAAGATGTTCACTCCTCTCAGATGTACTGCAGGCTGTGTGTTGCAGTACTTGGGCACAGATTTAACACAGAGAGGCTCAGTGAACTTCCATACTTCCATCTGAACACCTTCAACTTGCCAGACTGATACATTTCATCAAAGTGGACTTTTTTGTCACAATAAGATAGCTGAATATGAAGTATGAGCCTGCAAGTGTGTTTAGAAGGGAAAGTAATGCATATTCCATATGGTAGAAATTGATGTCTGGTAATAGATGTTTCGTATATTCCAAGAACAACATTTACTCCAAATGAAAATTCATACTCTTTAACTCTTTTTTTAACCTTCAGTTTGGTTTTTTTCAAGTTGAGGTCTTGGTTAATTCTGCTTCTGCTTTAGTGGTTCTGTTTTCTTTCATAGCATCCATACTGAGTGATACCCTTCCTCCACAAACGCTATCTGTGGTCTCAGCTTCACACTGCCCTTCATCCCCACTGCCCCTGCAGGGAAGGCCCTGCAGTGCTGACAGCTTTTAATGAGCTGCAAAAATCCAGGGCAGAGGAGGCTGCTTTCAACTGGGGAGGATGAGCTTATCTCTTTATTTACAGTCTCAGAAATGCTCTTGGGTCCTGGGAGATGAAGGGCTTGTAGGTGTAAATACAAAAGACAATTATATTGGTGTTACTGTCAAGTGAAGATGATTGAAACATGGTGATAGAACCATCCCCTGGCAAAGCTCTGGATGGAGGGTGCACTTCTGTCCCAGGCTCTGTGCTCCCGGACTGTGCCTGTTTCACTGAATGCGTATTTAGAAGAAAGAGGAAAGAGGTTCCAGCGTTACTGCATAACTGAGCATTTGGTTTGGAGTTTCATGTTCTGATGCTTCATTAAAAAAACAAAACACAGTCTTTTTGTTTTAAAACTCTTTATAACACTTACAGAAAAGTAAGTTACTGTACTCTTAAGGGAAAAAAAAAGGAAAATTATTAAACAACTTGTAAGGCTCAGAGTAAGGCTGAATCTTTTGTTCAGGAGAGATGTGATCCTTAAACACTTGATAAGAATGGCATTAGCAAGTTCTCTGGATAACTTCAACCTGAGACAGTTCTGCGAAAGCCATGTCTCACTTTTTCTGGGCATCTTCAGTAAATATCACCTTCAAACCATCCGTATACAGCATCTTTAGGAACAGATGTGGAAATGCAGCAGTGTCTGGGCTGGAGGATGAACAGTGTTCAATACAATGTTTGCACTACTTGGTACCGAACTTGTCTGGGCTGGAAATGAGCAAAAATACCATTTTCCGTGCCATCTTCAATGGCAGCTGGGCTCTGGGTACCAGACCTGGCATAGGAAGGGCCAGTGGAGGTCTATGCCTAGGCAAAACAGTCCTTCAGCTGCTGCACACCACATAAATACATATATGTGTGTGTGTGTTCACGTGTGTATATATACATAACGTATGTCCTGGACATAGTTATGCTTTTCTAGCTGATATGTTTCCTTTTCTTCTTCACCATATATGACTCTGATCAAGCTGTGTAACTTGAAATGCATACGTGTGGAGGTCTTGTGGGATCCAGTGAGGCAATGTGGTTCAGACTCCCATCAAATAAGGTGACAAAAGTTGTATCTGATGAAGACCAGGGGGGTACGTCATCGGTTCAAAACAAGGGAACAAAAACAGAGTGAAGAATTGCAGCCAATGTGCTGGGAAAGACTCCAAGAAAATAGCAAAGCTGCCTCTTTGTGCGGATGAGAAACATTAACTGGACAATGGAGTGAAGAAACACCAACAAAGAAAAAAGAGAGACCTTCATTTACAGAGAGAGACCTTGTCCAGCATTGATTTTTTCCTCTTGGGCTGGTGCATGCCCATTTTGGTTGGTGCCAGAAGAAGGTGCAGAGAAGGTCCTGGGATTTTGTGAGAACCCTGAAGACTGTAGCTCTCTCTGCTTTGTGATACACAAATCACTTACAGCAACAGAGTAAGGCTTTCAAGTCTCCTTTTCCACCATTGAGACCCTGGCTGCAGCGAAGAGAAGAGAACCCTGGGCCTCTTCCCATGGATTGTTTGGATGTTTTGCTGCAACAATATTTGTGATGCACAGACCCAGCTTTTTTCCCAGCCATGAAGGGAAGAGAAATTTAAGGAGAGAGGAGACAGGAGACTGCTGGTAAAAAGGATAAAGCCTGTGTATTTTTTACTTTATGTGCACATCAGCAGCCCATTGGTATACCAGATATAGTTGTTGGCTTGTCAATTTTCATATGGTGAAAAGGTGACTAGAACGATGGATTGATTCCTGTTAAGAGAAGAGTAGTTTGTATAACTGGTCGTAGTAGATATGTTAATCTCCAGCAAACTTGCATTCACTTTTAGCTGCCTGAGGAATATACTGTTGGGTTAAAGAAATTTTTTCCCAATGACTGTAAATTTTCTATCAGAATAAGACCTCTATAGGGGAGAAGGCTGTGAAGAGTGTTCCTTGTGCTGAGACACATGATCAAACTTTCTGTATGGTTATGGAGAGACATGCCCTTAGCCTACATCTTTTAAATGATCCTTTAAAAAGCTTCCTCTACAGCAACTATCCTAGACACTAGCACAAATCATGAGCTGCATCCCATACATGAGGAGATCTGGAAACTGGAATGGATGAAGGTTGTGTGTGTTCTTAGGTGACTGCCATGGGATGGAGAGCAGCAGGGAGTTATTTCAGGTTCTCCTGAAGAAGCTAGACAGGTCTCCCAGTAGGAAAGGAGGCGGCTGCTGGAAAAGTCCTCAAAAGACGTCAACTGGCTTTTGCCCTATCTGGTGTGACCTTCTGCAATCACTCTTCTAATTTATGCATTTACTTAACCTGTCAGTGCTGGCAGGTTGCATTTTCATATCATTTTTCTCAACCCATGGGTCTGGTATGAGATATCTGTCTTGTGGTGGCACAAAGAAGAGGAGCTTCCAGGACTTTCAGCTTGCAGATGCACAGATAAAGATGAGAGGACATCTGGTCTCACCCGCTGTCTGTTGTAAGCTGGTTGAAGTACCAGAGACACAGGCTTTTGGCAGAGGCTCCTAAAGTGGCTTGAAGTGGGGAGGAGGGAGGAGTTCCTGAGGATTATATGCCCTTACTCTTTTGAAAAAGCAGGAGGGTCCTGGTGAGAGGGATGGGTGAGAGAAGCTGCCAGATGTGAAGAGATGCTTAGCCAAAGGAGAACTTCCAAAGGCTGAATCTGATTTTCTAAGAGAAGGCAGGCAGAGGTATTCCCATGCAAAGCCTTCACGTGCATCTCTAGGCTGGTCTATCAACACTGCTTGCAATAAGACAAATTTTCAGGCTAGTGGCACCCTCTGTCCCTACAAAAGGCACATATCACCCAAGGATAGATGAGTATTGGCTTTTTTTCAAGTTCTTGTCGTTTAAAGAAAGAATCATCTCAAATAAGGACTATCTATGATCAACCTGTAAAGATACTTCAAGGTTGTGCTGCATGATAAGCTCAAATAGAGATTGTCTATCTAAAACTGATATATCCCCCTGAAGCCCCCAACTCAGAAGTAAAAATATCTCACACGCACAGAATCACCTAGGGTCAAATTCTTCGTTGGTGTAAATTGGCAGCAATCCATTGAATTCTCCCATAAATCAATTCAATTAGAAGTGTCTTCTGATGTGTCTTTGTTTAGCAATAATGCTCATTTGAGAAGGTGTTATGGCAGGAAACAAATCTCTTTACGTTCCCTCCCCTGGCTCAATGTTTGTGTTTTTTGAACAAATATTTGTTTTGTAAAACTGAAATAAAAAATGCATTGTTCACAAAGAACCTTTTGTTCTGCCAATAGATTCGCTCAGAAGAATGCTTATCTATGGTTGTGCATTGGAGAGGGAGGAGAGAAAGAGCTGGTGTAATTCACAGGTATAAATTGTCTGTATATATGGTGAAGATGAGTTTACTTGATAAAATAAGATCCCCCTCCCTGCAACACTATACCTGAGGCATTAAAAACCCCAATACTTTTTTGAATTTTTGAAATACTGTGATTTATTTAAGAACCTTTTTTGGTTTTAGCTTTTCTACAAATCCGACTATTCCACTGGGAAGAACCCATTAGGCCCAATCCAGCAAAATGCTCCAGAGCAGCAAATCACTTAGCCACATGCTTAACTTTAAGCAAGAGCTTAAGTCTCAGGCATTCAAACCATTTGTGTGTGATTTATTCCTGGCCTTTTGGAGAGCAGAAAGAATGCAACATGGCCAATCCACAGCCGATAAGGAGGCAAAACTGAAGTGACAGACGGAGGTGTTGGGAAATATTTGCTTGACTCTGAACTTGTGTATTGGCTGGAAAGGGTTCAGATGTTTTCTTGACCTCTGTAGGAATCCTCATTGGTTTTTTCCTGCTTTTCATGTGGGCTTTAACCACTCTTGTGCTCCTAAGCCCCAGGTGCTCTTGCTCAGCACTTCCATCATGACAGCATGTAGCATGCAGGCTTCAGGACTGCTTTAAGAACAGACTAGGACAGATGGCGAGTCTTCTAGGTTGCTATGGTTGTTAAGGATCAGCTCTCAAACAGGTCTCTCTCCCTTTCAGTCTTCAGTGCATATGTGATTTTAGGTTATCTACCCTGTATGAAACATGTGTCTTCTGTGTTTTCTCACCTTTATGTCATACGGAGCCTCCTCAATCCTGAAATGCCAGGTACCATTATACCTGTCCTTATCTCTCATGTGCCAAGATGGTCCTAAAAGGAAGTCATGCTGAAGATTGCCAGTCCAGTCATTCTTTTAAGCATCCTTGTGATCATTTAATTTCCATATTCAACCTCTCCCCTCTGGTGAAGGAGCCATCCAAATCATGTACTTAGATACCAGGTAAAAGCGCATGTGCCTGTGCAGCAAAATGATACAGTATGGCTGTGTGGTACTTCCTCCTTAGTCTGCCCCGGATCTCTCCTTTCTTCCTTCTCTGTTCTCTCTTCCTGAACACTTTTGCCATGGAGGAGCGGTCATTCACCCATCCTTTCTCTTCAGAGGACCCCAAGGTTCACAGCCCACCAGGCAAGCAGGTGCTGTAATGGACTGTGTCATCCAGTGGTTTGCAGCAAGAAGAAAATCCTGGACTCCTGGGGACTAAAGAAGAAACATGGGAGAAAACACAGACATTGAACATATACTCTGACCAGAGACATGATGCTCTAATGCAGGGATTTTCTTGGAAGTACAGGAGGCTTCAGCTCTCCTCTGGTTGGCTTTGGTTGATGGGCTCCAGTCCTACCTTGCAGCTCATCACCACCTGTGGTTTCTCCTCCTAGGCAGATAAAGGCTACATATTCCTTGATCTTCACTTTTGCAATCCTCGTTGAATACAAATGTGCAGTTCTTTCATGCATGAAAAAGAAGGTTGTGTCAGTGCTGCTATAGTGAGACCAGCCACTGAAACTGCATTTGCTTTATTAAATCCATTTGTCCCTGAAATTTCCCCATCATATGTTTGCTGTGTTGAACTGATGAGACCTCCTTACTTCATGACATGTTTATGGGCTTTAGTAAAGGATTTGATGGACAATTTTAGCCTTCAAAAGCAAGCATTTAAATTTTATTCTGCATTAAGCAGGAATATATTGGGGGATAAATTAATGTTTCTTATTTAAAAAGCTTATTTTATCTGATCCAAAGCACCTTATTTTTCAGAGTTAAACATGACTGGTGGAAGTAACTTTAAATTTACATAACATTGAATCCTAACACTAAGGTCTGAATTGACCTTAAAACGTGTATATCCTTTTGTGAACTGAAAGAGGAAAACTAATCAGAAAGGAAGAAAAGAGAAAAGACTGCAGGAGCTAAACTAAAAGAGACAATCCCTTCATCACCTAAATAAAGCCCACTAAGTGTTGAAATGAGGTCGAAAGACATTCGTTAAGACTGTGAAGTAGAAAGGCAGTAATTATTTCTTTGGAAAGTCTCTCTTAAGTACTTAAGTAGAAGCCTGGAGGAGGCTGCCTTCAGCTAGAAGGAATTGCCCCTGGCTTTACCTGGAGTGAGGGAAAGAAAGGAAGCAATTACCCACTGAACAATGGCGCATTAAGACGCTTCTTTCTGTTTTCAAATCCAAGCTCCCTCCCCAGTGTGTTTCCCATCTGGGTGAGAGGAGGAGATGGCCTCCTGGGGAAGCAGCCAGCTGCAGGCAGGGAGCTGCTCTCTTCCATAGCCAAGACTCATCCAGAAGCTTCTTGCCAAGAGGTCCTTGTGTCCTACTCCCTCCTCAGTTTCCCTGGTGGTTTACCAGCTGGCAGAAATGCTGAGAACACGATGTAGTATTGTCACGTCCCCATCTCCCTCTTGTTTGCATTCTCCCAGGATGGGGATGGACAATGCATGGCTGCCCCATAAAACCAGCCTAAACCTTGCCGCAGCTCAAAGCAGAGGAAGGATGGGCTGGGGATGAAAATAGCTCTTCAGGCAGATTCAGCTTAGGCCTGGGAAGCAGCTAAAGATGATGCAGTGGCACCTGACTGACCAGAGGGAAGAGGCAGGGGACATAAATCCTCCAAAGCAGTTATGCAGCCCTATCCTGGAAGGCACTGGAGTCCCTCTGCTCCTCTGTAGGTTAGCAGGAATTGAGATCAGCCAAATAGGCTGAAGAAGCAACCTTGAGCCCATTTAAAAAGAAACCAACACCTTTCCTTATTAAACCCAGAGCAAACTAACACAGGCCCTCTCAAACCTGCCTTGCAGTCCGAGTGGGAGTACCTTGCATGCAACAGAAAGCTGATGGCTTTTAATGCAGTGTCCCTGGTGGGGCAAAATAAATCAGCGCCACACACGGCCCCGTGTAAAGGTCAGTGAGAGGTGTTTAAGGCAAGAGCCCCTTCCACTCTCCGCCATGCTTCCAGTGCTGGCGGCGGAGGGAGGGATTGCTCTGTGAACTGTCCATAAGGGAGCACTAACAGGGTTTCAGTGCGCACACGCGCTATCGGCTGCTCTACTGCACGTTTGCTTTCCAGGTTCACCCATATCCCCTCTATCAAGTGCTTGGCTTTGCAAGAGCAACTCTGGGCATCACTGTGCCAGGCTGAGCCTGGTGAACAGCTAGAGCCTGGTCTGCTTTATAAGGCCTATGAAGCTCTAATATGTGTTGTCAGCTCTCTCTGTCCCTCCTCTCCCCCTCCAGCCACGTCTCCTCCCTCAGCCACCCAGCCTTGGCCTCCAGCCCCAGGCTGCATGCAGCTGGACAGTATTTTGGGGCTGCTTGGAACAGTGGATTCCCACCACCAGCCTTGTTCCTTTTTACATGCAACCTTAAACCCTTTTTCCTGTTCCTCCTCCTGTTGCCTTAGTCTTACAGTTTGCTTTCCTTGACCCATTTCTGCACTGTTTCTTCCCCCATCCTTTTGCAGTTAGGTCAGAGGGATGTTTTCCGATCTCTAGGACACCTATTTCTGCTTGTCCTGGGAGTAGTTTTGTACCTCCTTCCTCACGAGACTGTCCCCAGCTCCGTATTTCTAGCAAGGTCTTACGAAGCACATACGAGGGCATTCCTGCAGCTATGGTTTGGGCTGCAGGCTGAGTGACTGGAGGAGTTTATCTGAATGGAAACCCCCCCAATGCTTTCATAGTATGTATGTACCCTCCATGCCTGTCCTGTGTCAGCAGCTGGCACCTCATTCACCTGTGCGCTGCCTCACATGCGCTGGGCAGCATTTTCACCCTTTTGTCCTTTCTCTGAATATTGCTGACTTCAGAGATTTTGTGCTCAGTATCTGTAGGTCAAAACACTTGAGCATATGGTGCAAGCAGGGCTGACCCCTGTAAGGATGGTGGGTCATGAGCTCACCGAGGAGACTGGTTTTGCTCTCTGGTCAAAGGGAACCTGTTGTGGGCCCCTCTTGGGGCAGGATCTGCAGGAACAAGCACAATGGGAAAACCAGCGAAGGCAGGGCTGCAATGCCCCCAGGGACTTCAGCGTCCATCCAGACTAGAAGAATATGATGACTAAAACATGGACTTTGAACTCATCGTCTGACCTTGATGCTCTCTTAGACTGAGGCAACCCTTCTAGGCTGCACCCTGGATCACAGCATGAATGCAGCCACTGTTGGACATCTGTGTTACAAGTCCCTGATATCTTCACGTTCTTTATACCATGTGTGTATTCAGCCCATGAAACAGTGGGTCAAACCTGTTCTGGGGTTACCCTCCCATCCACACTGTGAAGCCTGAAACTTGCACTAATTACCACCTAAGGCCTGCTTTGGGGGCTCCTGTTGGAGATAGTGAGGACTTTGGGTAGGTCTGAGGAAGATGAGAGCAGGGTCACAGGTGAGCCTAACCAAAGGTGTACTAAATTTAGCTCCTGTCTGCTAAAGTGGTTGAAAGATGATAGCTGCAGGTGGAAATGATGAAAATTACCTAACTCATCTGTTGAGCTCGGAGAGTACATATACCCACCCAGCCCTAGGAGAGAGCTGTATTTTGCTGAGGCTGGTGGGATCTGCAAGTCGTGGTTCGTCCTCCATCGGTGCACCAAGGTAGGACCAGTGCTATGGTTTTGCTTTATAGATAGTTCCCTTTCACATAAGCTACAGAGTTGTTGCTCTGTTCTGTCTTGCCTATATCTTGCTCATAGTTGGGAGTAAGGAACAGAGTCTACGTATAGCTGTGTGTGGATCCCCTCTGCATGCTCCTCTGCCCAGCAATCTGTAATCCTGATAAATCACCATCTGGGCTGTATGCATGTGAATATCCAACATGACAGCACCTCAGGTTCCTAGTTTATGCTTATTAATAACAAGCTGTAAAAATAGCAGTCAGACAAGATGAGATCATGAGGCTGATTGTGGGATGCCATATGCTGTCTGTTTCACTGAGCAAGCTTCCCACAGAGGAGACCTGTGCTCCCTTGCCAGAGCAGAGTGGGACTGGGGGGCAGAAAGGGGTCTGTGGGCTCTGTTCTTTTTGGGTAAGGTCTGTGGGAGAAGCTCCAAGTCTGAAAAGCAGCTGGTCTGTAGAGAGGACAAACAAACCATGGGTTTTAGGTGGTTTTACCTGGCTGTGCCTCTTGCTGCTCTGTCCTGCTGTGGCATGGACAGTGCATAGAGACCTTTGAGACCACTATAGCTCTGTCTCCTTGACATGGTGGTACCTTAATAGAAGCTAAAGACTTTTCCATCCTTTTTCTATTACGTTTGCTGTGAAGTTAAGATCTGAAAAACCCCAGTGAGAAAATGCTGGGACCATTTACATTTGTGCATGCTTCAGAAGGATGATGTATATCTTGGCCAGCAGTGGAATAGCAACATTCTCTGCACTCAAAGGAATGATATTTCCAGCACCTAGCAGTGTCCTATTTGTCTTTCATAATCCTCTGGCTGAGAAGTGTTACTCTAGATCAGGGCTCTTCAAACTTGGATGGCTCATGGACACCTGTGCTGTGTTAGTAAAGTGTGAGGGGCAAGAACCTGCTCTCTGCTAACCTGGAGCAGGGTGCTGGTGACTTCTTTTGCTCAGGAGATTTACCTGTGCTGCACCTGGGCTGAGCAGACAGCAGAATCAAGCTTTCTGAACCCTTCCCTCTGCTTAAGGAATAAATTTTCTAACTTAAAGATTGTTGCTCCCTTGGTAATACCCTGGACTGCGGAGCTGCATATTCAAACCCTCCTGCGGACCCACGTCTGGCTCCCCTTGCTCTGGTGCATTACTGCCTTGCCAGAGGGGCTGGTTTTGAGGGGGGGGTGACTGTAATTCCCAAACTAGCCCCTTCCTTGTCTGGCCTGAAAGAGGCTCAGGTGCCGGTTAAAGCTTGCACAACCAAGAGCAAGTGGGACCTTTGGTAATATCGCTTCCCAATGCTGCAGGTTCTGCTGTCCCAGGATGTGTGTATGAGTCATTGTCTGGAAATCCAAGTAGCCAGATGTCCGCCAGATACAGCCGAGCTCCTGGAGCTGCTAACTTCAGCAGGAAGGGTTCGTTAGAACCCTGTGGCTGTTTCTCCTTCCCTATGGAGGTGGCTGCAGGTGAGAAGCTCGCTCCATCCCTGCGGGCGGTGGGGCAGGGAGCCAGCGCTTGAGAGACCCAGGCAGCTGGGTCCATCTCTGTACCCCACACTGGGGTGGAGGGGAGGCTGCTGCAGCCGCTCTTGGCTGCGGTGATGGTGTCTTGCAAGGAGCAGTAAGAAGGACCCCTGCAGGCCCCTGCTCCGAGCAGCTGGGGAAATGCTCCTTTGGGCTTTGCTGGTGCCAAAGGCTTCTATTTCTTAAGGCAGCATTAACCGGAGGGCTCTGTCCCTGGCTGTTCCCCTCCATCCATCTGGATTGCAGCCTCTGCGAAGCACAAGCAGACAATGTTGCTGCAGTGTTTGCGTCAGGGAGTTTCTGGAGGGGGGCAGAGTCCTGCCTTGGAGCTGTGTGTTGGCTTTGCAATCAAGGCTGCGCTCTTCTACTAAAAACTTCATTTTTCTAAGTTTTCATGTTGCTGAGGAACCGGGTGGCAATGCAGAATGCAGGTGTTCTACTGCTGCAGACACTGGCACATGAGACTTTTATGAAGAAAACCCCCCAATAAAATAACTAATGTTGAACTTAATAAACTCTTTAAAATGCTGTGAAACACCAGGGAGCCCTGTTTTGAGGAAGGTCATTGTCTCTTCAGGAGAAAACCACAGCTTTCTGAGAAGTATATGTGACCAGGTCTAGCTGATAACCTGTTGGCCAAGGTTAGTGATCTCTCTCCTTGCTTTAGATCCACCTCCGGCCTGCCCTATAGCTCTCAGCTGTACCATCAGCAAGCAACTGAGTCCCACCAGCCTTCATGGGTCAGGCTATTTCCTCCCTTCTTGGAAAGGAGAAATCAGCCAAAGTCCTCCAGACTCTGCTGTGGGTAATAGGGTGCTGGAACAAGCAGCTCTGATTTAGGGCACCTCCTTCCTCCTCAGTACGGCTATTCTATGGGCACATTGTTCACATACATGCCCACCTCGTGGGATGTATAGACTAGGGCTACATAATACACTGCTACGCTCTAGGAGCAAAGCAGAAAAACCTCTCTTTGTATCTGTTCTTGAAGGAATCTTGCTGGAAGGTGAGTCAGGGCAATGGCACTGCAGGAACCTGCTGTAATTGCCAGATTTAGGATGTTTGCTTCTGAATAAATCTCGGCTTTTGCTTTGCTGGGCTAATTCAGGCTTGAAAACTGAAGTGACAGCTTATAGCCAGGCTTTTCAGTTTGGCTTGCTTAAGACTCTGCATATGTGTATGTGTCTAAATGCAAATAAGCTGCTCCCAGAAAACACAGTCATGAATGCTAAACTTCTTATCTGCATGGACCGATGGTGTGAGTGACTGAAGACCCCATAAATTACCTTCTTTCTGCTCAGAGTGAAAGTGAGTCTGGTGCTGTAGTCCCTGACAGCAAGGAATGGCTCTGTTTCTGGTTGGACAGGTTTGATTGGCCACTAATTTACTCTCCCTCCTATCGTAATTCAACACAGCTTGCTTGGTGCGCTCTGCCAGTTGTCTCACCAATTTGCTGCTAGGAGGATTTTCCTGCGAGTGAATTGTGGATTCTAGTTAAAACATGTACAGAGCACGCTCCTGCTTGATGGCTCTGCTCTTAGATGTCACAGGAAGAGACAGTGTTTTGTATAACTGCAAGAAAAATACCGTGTTCTAATTAGTGTAATTTATAGTCCCTCGCAGGCTAAAACAACAGCTGATGAGTCATGGAAGTTCCTTCTTCTGACATTTGCTGAAAGAAATGTTATTTTAGCTCCTATGACTTTTTGGGGAGAGGGGAGGAGCAGGGTGGGGAGAGAGCAGTTGCTCTGAAATGCTTCACCCCTTCTTCAGCACCTATCTCCTACAATGTGTTTCCTGTTTAAAGCTTTCTGAGGTGTTGCTGCAGTGAGGAAGCAGTGATTATAGCCACGTCTAATTATCGCTCATGGTGGGTCCCAGTTTGAGTGTTCATATGCGGATTGAAGTTCCTGAGCCAATTGCAGTGGCTGGGACAGGAGGTTTCAATGTCTGCAGTACTGTCATTGTTGATATAGCTGAGCAGACAGAGGACTGGACACTAAGATTCCCCACGCCTAACTTGCCACTTTGTGTATTATGAATGTATTCACTATCGTCTCAGGTGAGGTCTGAGAGTAATGTGGGATGCTCAAGCCCACTTTTAAGGGTGGTTTTGCTACGGAGTTGCAAACTCTTCCTATCCCTGTGATCAAAGAGTTTGTTACAACTGGTCTCTGCAAATATGAGACAGTTGGGTTAAAGCAAAGGTTTTCTCCAAATTGGTTTTTCCACCCTGAAATTGTCACTGATGATTAGGTGAGCTGAGGTAAACAGCTCAGGAGCTGCTTATTGACTGCTTTGTTGACACATGTAGGGGTGAAGGGTCCTTCCGCCTTGTCCTGGAGACTGTCCTTGTCCATGTAAGTCTGGATCCCACCATGAGAGGTCAGCAATGGACCTGCCCAGCTAGCCAGCTTGTCTTAGAGCATTCATCTGCAAAGACCTCTCCATCTGAATATAAAGGATGTCATATGGACTATTTTGTTCAACACGTGTTGTCCATGCATGTGTTTGGAGTGGTTAGTGACATAAAATAGGATCCTTGGAATACTGGTGTCTACAGTAAGCTGTATGAAAGGCTTTACCCACAGCAAAGCTGAAGATTGCTTTAATGATTTTTTGTTTTCACCCTGGTGGCTTTTTTGTTTGGCCGCCATGAGATACAGACATTCTTCTGTTAATTTTATTGGAAGATAGGCTGTTGTTCTCCAAAAATAAGCAAAATGATGCCAAAGTGATGGCTACCTTGCACCCTATCTGCATTTCAAGAATTTATGGGGTCATTTAAAATATTATGCTGGAGAAAAAGTACATAAATGTACAAATCTGGATCTTTTGGGTGGCAGCAGTGGCAGAGAGGTCACCTAATGGCATGTCAGTTAAGAAGGGTCCTCAGGCACAACTAAAGTGGCAACTGCTGGGCTCTCCTGAAGATGTGCAAAGGACTGTGTTGGTCCACAGACCTCATGCTCCTAGAGGTTTTATGTCAAATCCTGGCTTCTCAGGTAAGAAATGTTATTCAAGTGGAGGCTGATGCTTTGAAAGATGGCATGGGTCTGTGTTACGCGCTCTGGGAAAAGGCAAGATGAGAATTGATCAGGGTCAGGCAGGCAGCAGTAATGCTATGAAAGCTGAGGATGGCATGAGGCAGAGGTGGTTACAAGACATAGGAGTGCATCTGCAGCTGAATGGTACAATGAACAACCAATAGTACTGCTAGGATTTATTTTCAGGCAAGAGAAAGCGTCCATTACAGCTTGTTCTTCACTGGCACTATATACATGGTGCTGTCAGTCACAAAGATGATTGGTGAGCAGCAGGTTGCCCAGGTAGATTCCGGCCCAGATTAATGCACCTCTAGGAGAAAATAGAGTGAACTGATGCTCTAGCGCTGAAATTTCTTTCTCAATTATTGCCTCCTGAGGTGTCTATAGTCCTTAAAAGAGTCTTAGCCTAGGCTTGGATATCAAGGGGACTCTGGACATGTCAGTGGCTCTGTTTCTCCCTTTTGTCACACATCCAGGGAAGGGAGAGGTCAGTGCCTTAGACAGAAAGCTAGAAATATGGATGGTATTTCTGCATCTGAGGCAATTCCTTTGAGATCCCACTTGTGCCATATCCAGATACCTTGATAGGATCCAAACCCTTTATTTTAGGGAGCAATAACCAAAATTGGTCTTTCTGATACTGTGCCTTTGTTTCTCTGAGTTAGAGGTACATAGCTCTGTGTCAGGGCTCTTGTAGGGCACCATCCATGGTGGCAAACCTTGAGCAGTAGATATTTTGATGGAACTTGCTATCCAATTGTAAAGATAAAATTCCTCATAGAACTCAAGCTCTTGGAGCATTCCTGAAATTGTTATGAAATGGTACTAAGTAAATACCTAAGGCAATGTTTAGATGTGGCAAGCAAAGATGCCCTGAAACTGTTGAGATTTGCCAGCTACCTCTTAAGTGTATTCTGGAGCATCAAAAAAGGACTTTGTGTTTTTGACATAAAGGACTATGCAAGGTGTGTGGAATGAGTGGGTAACTGGCAATCTGCTACTTGAATTGGAACCTGGCAAATCAGTTGCCAGTGAGCAGGTGATGCAGCTGTCCTTAAGTAAGGACCCAAGTGAAAACATGCTTGATACTCTTAGAAATGCTTTTTAGCACCTGCCATATATCATAATCAGTGTGGAAAGGAGGGAAATGTCTCCCTTGCTCTGCTCCTTTGTGTTCAAAGAAAATCTTATCTGAAAAGCTTTAAATCTTTTCAGAAAGGCAGCCCTCCTTTGGAAAGGCTGAAATAACCTATACACCTACAGCAAGCGAAAGCCACTTTAAAATCCCCCATTAGTAAATTGTCATGTGCATACATGGTCTTGTTCCACTAACTAAAACTTACACCGGTGCTTCCATGGCTAAGCACAGCACGGGGCATGAGGAGTGATAAGTTCAGCAACTTGCAAGCACAGCTCTTGTTCCCCTCTCAGGATCTTAGAAGGCACAAGGAAAGCAAATTCCTTGCCCAGACCATAATTAATTCTTTTCTAGGAATGTCAAGGTCCTGGTTGACAGAATCAGGTTGATGGAGCAGTTGATCAAGAGTGTGAGCAAAGCTTGTATCTTAGGGATCAATTAATGAAGCAGGATGAATGCCTTTCTCTTAAGTGTCTGCATAGTCTTGCTGGTGACTGCATTTGTCAAGTCTTACCTGCACAGTTCCCTTAAACCTGACCAAGAAGCTCTGATTTTTTTTCTGCAAGCCATCAACTCTAATTCCAGCTAAGGAGAAACTGGTTTTGGTCTTAGCAAAGATGGACAGCATGTGTATGTGCAATATGTGCGTGTCTCAGCCTTCATGCAGCCAAGGCAAGATTCAGTGCTCTAATCAGAGACTGTCAGGCTTTGTCAAGCAGATCAGAGTTGGGTGTTAGTATGCTTTGGGAGTCACAGCTATTGTGCTTAATTATGCAGAGAATTAAAAGTTGTTTTGTATGTTCTTATGTTCTAACAGTGCAGATGAGCACTGGGGAAAGCTTCACTATGTGCTTACCTTGTTCAGTTGCCAGCCCCTGTCCCGAAATAAAGTAGAGAAGCCTTGGGGCTGCTTCTGCTTGCACTGTCAGTAAAGAGGAGGTGTAGGGCAGGTTGAGTGCACCCTCACAGCCATGTCCAGAAGAAGGCAGAGACTAAAGAGAAGAGATGATCTTAAGGGAACGGATGCGGTTACTTGTGGAGCTGATTGCAGAAAGCTGTGTGCTGGGAATGGGGAAGAAAGTGGCTAGATTTTTTAGGGAAGACTCCTGTGGCTCAATGTGACAGTATAAGATGTGCTGCTTTTAATAATCTGTTCAGCGCTATTTCTGCGAGAACAATGAATCTCTGTGCCTCAGTCACTCCCCATCTGTTTTCAGATCTCATCTGAAAACTCATCTTTCCTTCCTTTCCTCTCCCCTTCCGCTCTCTCTCTGCTGTCATTTTTATTTTAAGTTTGCCTCTGCTCTCCAAAGCTTTTGTGAGGATGGAATTTGAATGAGGCAACAAGCAAGGTTACGTGCATTAACCAGCAAAGCAAGAGCTGATTTATTGCACCCATTTATTTTTCCACACCCCAAACGTCTTCATAAAGGAAACGATTTAACCTTTTGAGTACAAAGCATAAGCCAAGGAGCTCTGGATTCGTGTTGTGAAGTGTTGTAAATGTAAATTAAAAAAGGAAAAGCATTAATACCTCCCAAGTTTGATGCAGCTTTTGTGAGATGGTAGTGTGAGATGCTCTAGTTGATACTGCTTGCTGTGGGAAGGATTATTACTGCCTTCACTCCCTGAGTAAATGTGAAAAGTAGCCTTTGGTTTTCTCTACAAATATAAAAAGAAGTAGGGAAGGGAAAGACATTTTTACCTATGTCCTTCAGTGATGCTCCCCCTCCCTCCTTATGGTTCAAGATAGAATTCAGGTTCTTTAGGAGAGGCAGAACATGAGTGAAATGGGGATATCAGGTGTTAATGGGTTGAAATCTCTTAATGCATTCAGCATAGGCTTAGGCATTCTGTCTTTATGCTCTTCCAGTAACCCCACCCAAACTGCTCTCAAGGGTACACTTCCCCTGGGTTAGAATAATGATCTCTCTGATCTTCAGTCACTGTGCCTCTGTTCAGCAAGTAGTTCCAATTTTTCATTAGGATAATTTCACTGTGTAGATATTTTTTTACTGCTGCCAAAATACCCAGCCCTGTGTTATTATTTTCTTCAGGTAAACTGTCACCACTTCCCTTACCTGAGCCACTGCATGTCAGGCAGGAACCTATCTTGATAAATGATGCAAGCCTAAAGGGCTTCTAGAGCCAGTTCCTATGCTGGCTGAGTGTGCGTGTTGGCCAAGAGAGATTGGGCATCCTTCTTGTTGTGGGAAGTTTGCACTAAAGGTCACAAGAAGATTCATTGTGCATACTCTTTTCCCCAAAGACACCTCTGAGAAGTGCTACGTGCTCGAAATGGATGTTGGTGGTAATGGAGGAATAGCATTTTTCCTATGCTTGCAGCCTATTATAAAGATTTTACTTGCAGTGGTCCCAAGTCCTTGCTGGGGAAATGACCAGAGGTCTGGATGTCTGTCATCTGAAAATGAAGCCAAAGAACAGTTCCTTGTTTGATAACACACAAGTTGTTCTCTGAACTGCCTTCCAATGATTTTCTTTTCTTGTTTTAAGCATTTGCCTCCCTCCTATGGGCGTTAGGAGTGTGCAGTATTAATGGACTCTGCAGTGTCCATCTGAAAGCCTTAAACATCTGGGGCTCTGCTGCTTGCTACTGGGGCATTTGGGACAGGTAGGCTTTGAGAGCTGGAAAGCTGTGCTGTTGAACTGATTAGCATGAGCTGATCAGGCTTTGAGCTCAGTGAAACAAAGCTTGCATCTATCCTGTTTTGCAGCTGTGGTGATGTCTGGCTTTAAAGCTTGTGAAGCTCTTCTGTGAGCCCCATTGATAAAGGGCAAATTCCAGCTCCTCCTCTGTCCTGTTCCCCTGTAACAGCTCCCTTCATCCTACTGCCAGATTAAAGGAAGAGCTTTTCTATGAAACTCAACACATAGCTACAGGTCAGCTGGAATAATTGACTCAATCTGGGTGAGAAGTAATAACAAAAAAAGGGGGGGGGGGCATTTAAACATAAAATGAAAAGTTGAGAACCCAAAAATCCACTAAGAGAAAAGCAGACTTCCCTGTTCTCATGATTTCAAATAAAATGCCTTATCAGCAGCATTGCTATGGCTCATACCTGCTGTAGTTGGCTTGCAATAGTATTTTATCCTACAGTTCTCCTGACTGCATTGGAAATTAGACCTTGTGGTTTTCCCCTCAGCATCCACTTTATACTCTCTTTGTATCCACAGACCTTAAAATGCACTGCATGGCAAGGAAGAGAAACAAGCAGAGTTAGTTTGCTATATCTGTTCTGAACATGATTGCTGTTAATTGTCAAGCTTGTTCTTTTCTCCTGGCTGCAAAAATAAGCTGGTTGGAAACAATCCGCTGTATGCTTCTGTATCTTGCTGACAACTTGCCAGCTACCAACTGTGGGCATGATGCATGCCCAAATGTATAAAATTTCCAACCAGCTCTCCATTCTTGCACTTTCAAAGCTGTGCTTTTAGCTTCAGCTTTGTCATCAGCATGGCCTCTGGCAGTCAAAACCTAAGCAAATATCTCCACATCACCTGGCATTTCAGACTTTGCCCAGCCTGTGCAGCCCCCTGAACCTGGACGTGCTGTGAGGTGGTAATGCTGATGGCTTGCTTTCTAGCCATGGCTTAGCAAAATTCTCCTGAGCAAGGTGGTGAGTCAGTGAGCCAAGAGCCTGCTGGCTACAGATTAATTCTGTAGGGGGTTGCAAGCAAACTCTATTTTTGAGGGGCCATAGGAAGGGATGGTGTGTGTGCTTAAAGCTGTTAGACTTGATAAATTATACTAAGAAGATCACATTTATTGCCTGACTGGAATGATGCAGTGGAGGATTTCTGCCTGTCTTATGTGCAGCTGGAGAAGCAGTTATATCTGGCAGTTTAGGATGTGACATTAACATGCCATGCACAAACGCTATCTGATAAAGGTCCTCAGGTTTTATAAGTGTGGATATGATCTTTTTTCTGAGGTGTAATAAACCTCAGAATCTGGCTTTCTTGGGGTAGATGTGCTCACTGCATAAATTGGTACTGGCTATAAATATTCCCTTTTCATTATGTTGCTCCCATGAACACACAGTGCCGTTAAAGATGCTTTAGTTTAATACCACCACTAGTGCTTTTGCTCCCCCTCAGGCTTTAAAATGATTGACCAGTTATTGTCCAGGAAGCAAGTATCCTTGTCTTGTGTCTCTTTGGGAAGGCACAGACAAATATTGAGGCTGTGCACTTAATAACTTTCATTTGCGTCATTTTCCCTGGAGATCCGTGAGCAATATATTTCTTGACTCTAAGGAAATAGTTCAAATGAAACTTTGATGCCCTGAAGAATACCTGAAAAAGAGCAAGGATCTACTCATCTTAACTCAGAGCTCTTGTTTGAGTCTGAGATATAAAATACAGACGGGAATCCGATGCTTCTTTGAGCTCAGATGCAGCTGAAATTAAAGATGTAGTTCAAAGAAGCTCTGAACACCTTGACTGCCAGTTTGAGTATGGTGCTTTTCTACCTGCTGGAGCAGAAAGAGCAAGTGAGGGCAGCACCGATAATGTTGCTTTTCCTCTTTATTGCTAAAGTGCAGGTTTTAATGGAGTTTAATTGTACTTGGAGAAGTGAGTGAGAGAATATAGGTGTGATGGTGTAAAATAATGAAATTAAGGATAATAGGCTAAAAGAAAGACCTAATTGTGGGCATTTCAAAGGGAGGGCATGAACTGGGTCACTTCTCTGCCCTATGAGTTTTTTCTCTAACCTTGCTTGCTGTAGTACCTTATACAGTTTGATTTAAAATGTTCACAGTAATGGGGATTCTACTGTTCTACAGACAACAAGGCATCCCCACCCTGACCTCTGGCCCAGTCCTCAGTCTAGCATGTCTCTGTCTTCATTTCATCCTTGTAGTCTCATTTCTTCACTCCCTGCAATGGTGTGGCACGTTCTAGCTCTTTATTAACAAAGAAAAAGGTCCTTAGAGAGAAGATCTGCAGCCTTTGCAGATCAATTTTCTGCTCAATCTTAAAAATGTATCCATGGCAGAATCCATGCAACCATCTCTCAACCATCTTGCTTCAGATTAAGGTTTGACATAAATGTCAAGGTTCTGATCTATATAATAAATACTAAATATTTAAAAGGTTGTATCTTGAACCTGGGCAAGGGCAGTGATTATTTCTGCCAAGCTTTTGTGCATTTCAGGCCCTTAAAAACAAAAAAGCCTTTGTACATTAGCATGTACAGTGTTTACAGTGCAGCATCTGATCACACGATAACATAAGTAACAGGACAGGCTAGTGGAGTTGCATGAGGAATAAAGCTGACACAAGGAGTTGAAGGTAAAGGGAACTCTGAGAATGAAATCCATGCTGTGAGAGCAAAACGTCACAGCTAGAGGAAACTCGGGGTTCCCAGTTACTAGTGATTGTATAGTATCCTTTTTAATGGAAAGGAAAAAGAGATTGATAGGTCAGAAGGGAACCACTCCATAGATCTGGCAAACAACATGAAAGCTTTTGGAAATAAATAAGGATTTTATTATTATTCTTTGGGCATTTGATGTGGTGTTTCTGTAACCACAATGAGACCCTTGGCTGAGCAGTTGAGTAGTTGCAACTGTTCCTGAATATCTGGGTGGAGAAAGAGGTCTAGAAGGCAAAATGAGATGACTGAGGTCACACAGAGCTTGGCTCAAAAGGAAAGAAAACTTTCCTGCTTTCCAGGCTCTGTCCATCTGGATGATTGAGGAGAACTGAAGAATTCTCCTAGCTCCCTTGCTATTGTTCACTACCTGTCTTTTAAAAGACAAGCAGTTCCTTACAGTATGGTGGTTGTTTACACAGGGCAATGTTTTTTGAGGTCTAATATGCAGTATTAGTATATTCAGTAATGTGAACCCACTGTTTTGTTTTCTCTTCCCCTTTTTAACATGTGAGTGATGGATGGCACTTGATAGAGCTTGTCAATGAAAGGAGGTCCTAAGCAAGATTATTCCTCTGTGGGGAAATGGGACAGGGTGACTCAATGAGTTAGTCTTGACTTTCTTCCATCCTGACTGCTTTTCTAATTCAAAATGCTGGTTGACGGTTTGTATTATCTGGAGAACACTGGAAGCTGGGCTGTGCTGAGATCTTGCAGGCAGTATTTCTCCTGAGCTCTGGGAGCCACTGTGCTGTACCGTGGCGAAAGACACTGGAAACTCTATCGTGGCCTGGAAGGCGGATGGAGACATTCAGCCATTTACCAGCCAGTGTGAGCAAACTGATAGCAATTCCCAGGAGCTAGATCCTAATTACTTTTCTCTGCTTGGGGATCATTTGAACTTTTAATGAGAGATTGGTAAGGAGAGAGGGAGAGGTGGCTATTTATTACAGCAGAGGAGAGGGAAAGGCTTTATTGCCAAGGAACATGGTCTCCTTCCAGTGCCATACAAAGGTAGATGTCTTTCCCACCCACCATAGGGGCAGTAACTGCTCCCTTTCCATCGAGGGAATAGGCAGATTTTGCTCAGTTAATGATTCATTTTCCCCGTATGTTGCTTTCTGGCAGCAGGGTTTTGCTTTGCAGAGTTGGGCTTGGCATACTGCTCCCAATTCTGATATTGGGTAGCATTTCTCTCTTTTTTTGTGGAGCGGGAAATGGAAATACTAGCCAAAAAATACCTAATTCGGTAATATTGGAGGTGGATCTAGTGGTGTACAGGCAGTAGCAGTCCAGAAAGGATTGTTTTTCACTCCCCACTAACCTCTGATCTGACCACAAACAATTTATGGCCAACAGCACCAAGTCAGACGTGTAGATATTCTGCCTTGTGCCCCTGTTTTAGAACAGGACCAATGCAGGGACAGAACTGAGTGCTGCCACAAGAACTTCACAGGACTAGTCCTGAGGTTGCTTCCCCAGTTGTCTTTAGCCATAAATCCTTGAGAATAAAGACTGCTCACAGCATTGTTAGGGCAAAGTCATGGGCTGGCTTTTTGGAGTCTGCTGTGTCCCTATAAACTTTCAAGTCACCTGATCTGGGAACAGAGCCAGCGTCAGACAGTCTAAACCAACCAGAAGAGAACAAATGCTTGAATATAAGCTGTTCCAGGAATGGTACAAGGGAGTTCTGGGATGTTGCTGGCAAAAGAGCTTAAAAAGCTTGTACTAGTTTTATTGAAGTCTCTTCGGCTCGAAGAATAGCAAATTGAAAGACCTGGCACACTCTCTTTTTAAGTCCTGGTGTATTTGGAAGCCTTTTGATGTTCAGTCTGCTTTCTGATTACTTAACAAACCTAATTTGAGTCTATTGCTGCTATCAGCATTTTGGGTCTTTGACCATCTAAGGTTTGTCAATAGTGTTCTTGCTATTCTGTACTAATTTATCAAAGATTATGTCTGGTTAACCGTGGGTTTTTCAGATAGAAGGTCTTATAGCTTCAGTTTGCAAAGGCTGATCACCACATATGAGCAGAAATAAGCTCAGCTGTGAATAGAAAAGAGTAGTTTGGGGGGTTCTTCTGTATCCTGTCTTTTGTGATGCTGAAAAGGTGGCCAAGGAATGAATAATGCGAGTAGTAGATGCTACTCCAGAAATGAGGACACACGAGGTTCGTAAAGTACCATAAAAAGATCTATCAAAGACATCGCTGCATTTTTTTCACAGGAGCACTCTGAAAGTTACTGCTTTTACTTCCTCTGAGGTGTTTATAGTCTAAATATTTTAGCTGTCTGGTGCCACCATAGGAATGAAGACACTAAATCCTCAACAGGCCCTTTGGAACCTTCTGTACGGTGTCAGGCTCGTTTTCCAGACTTTAGGCGTTGGGAAATGTTTTACTGTACTCCTGAGTTACCAGTGAGGATGTTATAGTTGAAGCTGCTGGTCTTCTGTTGCCCTCTTTGCTCCCTGGAATCATCTTCACATTCCTTCATAAGCTTTCCACCTGAGCAGCTTGCTTCAGGCAGAGAACAATGGGAGGAGCTTTTAAAGTAACATCAACAGGCTTGCAAGGGAGAAGATAATTTGACAAATGACTAGTCTCTGAATGGATACTGAAGGGGTAGGCACGGATGTTCTGTTCAACATCCCTTGTGCAACAATTGTGGGTGCTGGTGGAATCTGCTGAGGAAGGGATCACACAGATCTCATACTGTGTAAATAGTATCTCTTGAGGCTGCTGTTGGAGAAATGACACTGGGCTATGTGAACCACTGATCTAATAGGGGGCTCTCATGCTTATCAAGCAGTCATATCTGTCCTTTTCTGAGTATAAATCAGAGTCTTGAAAAGTAATCATTGTTTTAAAGAGGCTGGATATGCCCTGTGTGTCTATCTGGCACACTAACAATTGAATCTTTAGCTGAGAGCCTGGCAGAGTTTGCAGCCTGGTGCAATACTAGCTGAACCGAAGTAAAGCATCCCGAATCAATCCAGCTGGCATCTTCTGGAGTGTCTTACCTTTTGGCATAATCTTCCCATTTACTAGCGTTTCTTATTGTGATAGATCTCTTGCTATTGTCCACATTTCCTTTAACTATTGTAATTCATTGATGCCTGGTACCCAAATGGTTAAATGCATTTGGCTTTGCTGTCCTCCTCAGTCCCTGTAGATTGTGTTGGAAGAATTGAATGAAATTGATAGAGGTATCATTACAGTGAGCAAAACCCCCTGAAGAAAGAGTAGATGGGTGGATAGAGAGAATGACCCCAGAAAAACCAGCTGTCAAGGGCAGCTATTGGTTTATCTTTCATGGAAAGAGAGACGTAATGAATTCTAAATTAAGAGAAACTAGAAGCAAGGCTGTTTATCAGCTCTGTGCTGCAGCATAAACAGGCACTTTAGAAGTATCGACTGCAGTCTCACTTAATGTACCAGTAGGTATATTTCCTCAGTGCTTGGGAACACCGTATAACCATCAGGCTAGACTAAAGCTCTAATATTTGAAATATGCTATGTCAGGGCAAGAGCTGCTTTGCAACTTGAAGTCCTTTCACAGGTTCTTTGAACAGGGCTTTCTTCTTGTAAGCATAAAGAGCAGTATATGCATGTGCAGCCCAAATGGCCTTTCGCTTCAGTAAGCCATAAGGTACCAATGTAGGTAACATCCCCAGGGATAGTGCTGTGTAATGTTCTCTTCTTTGCAGCTGCTGGGGATGCCGAGAGCAAAACAGCTCCTGAGTTAAATACACTATGAGAAATCTTGAAGAAAATGTTATCACACTTTCTTATCCCTTCACATTGTGACAGTAATTGCCTCTTTGTAGCCCCACTGCTCAGACTCTAGCTGAGTATATATCAACTGACCATGCAGGGGTGGTAAGCAATTCAACAACTGACTCCAAATAATAAGGTTGGTTGAGTTGTTCTTCGTCTCTCTTTCTCCACAGCTTATCTCTGACACACAGGACAGGAGAAGTCATATCTGCTCAAGGAGTTTCACTTAGATTCACCTTTAATTTAAAGGAATTCTTGATGCTGCAAAACACCATAACCTAGACAGGATCCTCAATTATCCACAAAATCATGTATTTCACTGAACATATTTTCTCTTGTTCACAGAAAAATCAATGTGAAGCCTGCCTTAAAAGAACACTTATTCTCAGCATCTGGCTCACAGGAGTGACTGATGTCTGAGCCTGTATCTGTGAACAATGCTTCCAATAGCAAGCTTTATTAGAGCTGATACAATGTATCCCATTAACTTGCTTGATAGGTTGAAGTATCTCTCTTAGCAACTAGTGAGCATTTAGTGAAACATTACTTTTGCTTAGGTCTGATGGAAATTTTGATTCTGCCGTGTCTTGAGCTGCAGTGTTTGTTCTTTGTCTTATGTTTAGACAGACAGCAGCAGGAGGCTTTTGCAGCCAAATAACCTGTTGATTTTCTGGCTCTTGCATATCATTACTGAGCTGTAGCTCTCTGGGGGAGGCTCGAGTACTAATAGCTAAGCCACAAAGCCAAAGATGCTAGAAGAGGGTCCTCCATTCCTTTATCAACACCACTTTCCCTTAGCTGAAGTGTTGAAGATGAATTTGTCTCAATGTGTCAGCTTAATAAGGTCAAAATCCGGATGCCAAGGATGATTATGGCTCATTACGTTATTACCCTGTGAAAACAATCCCCACCATCCTCTGAGGTGCTTTGAATCTGGTCCTTACTTGGCCACATGCTCTTTTGTCATTTTTGCACATTTTCATGTCTTTAATTAAAAGAAAAGGCCTTCCCAGTGGAAGATTAATTAGGATAAATGTGCTGCCATTAGTATCTGCTGTGTTTGGAAAGAGATGATTCACCCTGTGATTAAAGCCAAAGGGAATCTGGAATCTGAGGAGTAATTAGCCCTCAGCGGCTCGTAAGTCTGAAGAAAGCACTATTTATCAGTGGCAGTGCTAATGCAATTACTTCTCCACTGAAGCCTCCTGGACTGATAAATCATAGCTTGAGCATTGGGAGAAGCTATCAATTCAGGATTATGCTTCTCTGAGTCTACAGAGAGAAAAAAAGGGGAAACAAAGGGACAATTGGCTTCTCAACATCTCTGATTGTATCAAAACTATTGAGGCCAATGGAATCTGAATATTTCTACTGAATCTATTTCCTCCTACAGAAAGCTGTGAACCTTCACAAAAATCATTGAAAATGACTGAAATTGTGGGTTGGTTCTTTTCAATCCAAGAGAAGTTTGTGTTCAGTACCTGGACAGAAGAGCTTATCTGTGCCAAAGCAGAACTTCTGATCCACCTTTGCTTAGAGCACTATTGCTTATTTTCCCTATAATGGTTTTGTTTAAGAGTGGTTGATGAGAAGTGTGCGTGAAGATGATGCTGCTTCACGTGCTGCTCCTGTTTGCTGTGTTGTTGGGTTTTTAGGACTGTCTTGCAAATCTGGAGCACCTTTCCTGTGGGATCTGACAGGGCTGTGCAGACATTAATCAGCAACAAAAATGCTCTCATTCGTATGCACATATGTATCCACTGTTGCAATCATTAAGTTGAGGCAGAAAGTGAGGAAATAAGTTATCTGGGCTCCTTTGAGAATCCAGGTGCATCCTTGATGATGCTCTCCTCACTTGGATAGAAGTTTGCCTTTTTGCACGAAAGATTTGTCACTGAGACTTGTAATTCCCACCTCTTTAATCAAAACCTCATAAAACTTAGTCTTGCAGAGCAAGTAACCCCCCTCTTCTCATTGCAGTGTTTCATATGTGCCATTTTCAAAGTCTGAACCACATAGCACCGTAACACATTGAAAGTAAGCTCAGTTCCATCAGAGAACCTGGGGCATTCCTAAAGATTTTCCAGTTGATACCAGGAAACTTTGTGCTACATACCTTCCATTAACACTGTATTCCTCAATCTTTTCCATTTCCTGTAATGCACAATATGGAATAGACCAGCCAATAAAATGTCTGGAGCATATGGATGGCAATATGATATACTAGGAACTGGTTGTTGGCTTGAACCTCAGGAAAATAGCTTGGTCTATTGCGTTATGGTTTATATACAACAACTGTACATTTAAACTTGACTTCTTATCTCTGAGTGGAGCCCAAATAAACAAGCACAGCTGAGGGGAGTACAGTGGGGATCAGTCTAGATGAAATCTTCCTTCTCACAGCTGCAACCTGCTGATAGAGTTGTTCTGGAATCATTCTCTCTATTTATCCTCTCTGACACAGAGGAATTTTTGCCAAAACCCAAGCTGTTTCTTGCTCTAGGTTAAATAATAAGCCTGTTTTAAACATTGCAGCCTTTTTGGAGCTGAAGTCTGTGTAAGATGGAAGACGTGTTTGGTGTGTTTTGTTGGCCACCTTCATAGGTACTTTCTATAGTGTTTCACATCTGCCCATATGCTTGGGCTGGAGATAGGGTAGGGTTAGTTGTGGAGCAGTAGTGTAAAGATGAAGATTGTCCTTTAAATTCCAGGCAGACCTTCATTCAGGAACATAGAAAATGAACAATGTTTGGGATGCTCTTATGGCAGGTGTTAATTGTGGTGTTGTTTTTAAGCAGATGGGCAAAGATGGACTGAGAATTCTTGAAGGAAATAACAGATAAAATTGTTAGCAGCTGCTGTGTTGCATTTGTTGACATATTGGTGAATATGGTATCTGTCATGTTGGAACAGTTCCAGCATCAGTGGAAGAATACTGATTCTCTTTTAGTAGCTAAAAGAGAAAAACCTGATGTCCCTTTTGACTGCTGGGGAAAAAAATCTAATTCCATATTTGTCCTCTTATAGAAAAGACCCGACATGAAATGAACACTTTTCTGAGATGCTTTTCTTTAACAAATATGTCCTTGACCTACATAGTGAATTACAGATACTGTTTGTCCTGTATCAAACACTGTGATTCTTTTTACTTTCACAGTGCAAATACAGGGTAGTTTTGGTCACTGGAAAGTGGTTTGTCTGTTTTGGTCCAATTCTGTTGTGACCAATTTTTGGGTTGAAATATTGTTTCACAGTTTGCTATGTATAACATTGGCCAAGAGACATTTATGAAGATCAAGGGGATAAAGTAATAAATTCAGGGAAAAAGAAAACTTGGAGCAAAGATAAGGACGGTTTTGTGAAGCTACAAATCATTTAGATGTGCCTATGCCTTAATGTTGTGATAGTAATAAATTAAAGTCTTTGGTGTAACATCAGCAGCACTTTAATTAGAGCTTGGAACCACATGGGATAATATGGTGGGACTGATAATATTAAGTTCCTGTGTGTTTTATACATATTCTCTATAAGAACACTTTGGGGGAAGAAAGAACACTTTGTGTATTAAGAAAGCTGCAGTATCTGTATGTATTAATTGTCTAGGAGAAAACTAGCTCTGTAAGCAAAATGAAGAATGAGAAGTGTTGGGTTGAAATAATCCATTGTCTTCCCTGTTTACTTCCTCAGGTAAGCATGAATACATCAATTTTCTTTCCAGGAGGTCAGTAGTGGGAGCTATTGGGTTACCAAGGAGGTGGATTTCCAGAGACATTTGAAGTGTAATTGCTTGACTGGTTCTCATTAGCCACAAGGCTGAGTTTGTAAGAGAGCTGTAATGGGGACAAAATGGCCAGGACAAGTGAAGATGGACTTGATTAAAAATAAAATGGTATATTTTTTTCTCTGTAAGAACAAGCCTTCAGTTGCAGATGCTTCTGTTCAAGGCTCAGTGGGCCAAAGGGAGATATTAGCAGCATAGCTCCCTGTTATATCCTGTACTCCACCCCAGGAACTCCTTTTCCTTGTTCACAGCAGCAGTGGATAGAGAGAGGTGCTGGGGATGAAAAGGAAAGGGCTCCACCCAGCCCTTAAGATGATCTGCTAGTTGCTTATTTGTATTCTGCGGTTTGAGCTAGTGTTAAAGCCCTTGCTGACTTCGCAGTGGTAAATAATACTAAGGAGCTGAAATGTCAATACCTGAAAGCTAGGGATGTTTCAGTAATGCACAGTGGGAAGTGAGAGTGAGGCTGGGTTTAGCTGTAATCAGGATGCTCAAACATTTACTCAAAAAAGCTGATTTTGGTTTTTTCCTGGGCCCTCTTTGTCATTTGGGATGGCTGAATGGGTTCAAAGAAAAAGACAACATCAAGTGTCTCTTTCCCATTCCTCACTCCTAGCTGCAAAGGCAGTTTAAGCAGAGGTGGACTCACATTGTACCTGGAGTCAGTTATTTCCTGTGTATTTGGTGAAAACCTCCAACCCGAAGTGAGTCTGAAGAGGTGCTGAAGCAGAAGCTTATTCCTGAAAGCAGTTTAGACATGTAGCTGCAGAAACTCTAATGACTGGCGGTGACATTGAGTTTTCTTAGGCAACAGGCTGCTTCTGTTGGCCTTAGGGTCAATGAACCAACCTAATCTGCTCCCGCATATAGCACAGTAATCCCAGCATACTCCACATTACCCCTGGCTGGAATATGTGTTTTAAGAATATTCTAGGTGTTCTTTAGTTATGGTTTAATTCTTTACTACTAATGATCAATTGTAGTTCTTTCAGGAGGTAGGAATTGGGGCTTTTTGTTCACTTCTGGTTTAGTTCTTGAGGTCCCTGAAAACTTCAGGCAATGTGTCGATGTTTTTTCTCCTTTCTGTTTCTTAATGCCTCAAATATCGCCTGTTTTGTCAAATTCTAGTTGAGATTGAACTTGGAAATATTAAAACAGTGTTTAACAGAACTCCCTGAGTAGCCTGAGAAATGTGGGGAGAGAACTTCCTCCTAAGAGATTTGAAGCCCTTTCCTGGAGTTGCAGGAAAGTTTTCATCACTGTAGAAAGCTGCTTTTTGCTTTCCTCTGTTTCAGCCTGGGGTTTATTCATTACTTAGGGGTTTTTCTTCTGTGTTAGGTTTTCTTCACACCTGCAAAACCGATTAAAATTCACCACTTTTTAAAACCTTGCTTGTTTTTCTGGTTTCTTTAGAGGAACGCAAGATGTTAACAATCTAGTTTCTTAACCGGTTTCATGCCAGAAGTGTTATGTGTGCAAATGCAGGTATCCACTTTGGAAGTTAGCTGCAGAGCTGCTGGCTTGCATGTAGCCTCCCTCTTTTGTTGCAATAGCTGTGTCTGAGCCCAGAGTGCAATTAAGTTTGTGCTTGGACTACTGAGTTTCACCGAGTGTGGGGGGAACCCATCAGAATTGGTCCAGTGGTTTTACAACTGTTGTTCTGTTGTCCTCAGGTCTGGAAGAGTCCCTGTTTGTTTCCCTTCTTGTATTCTTGCAGTGCAACATATAGTTAATTCCTTTTGAAAATGGCAATGGGAATGTGGTGTGTTGATTGTGTGTCAGTGACATCAGCCCCATGTCAGTAACCCCTGTGGCCAGAGGGACCAACTGGTTGCCTTAAGTAGAACATACATTTCGTGCTCCCAACCATGAAGTTACCTCTGGGCTTCCCAGGTGCTGGTGGCAGTTTAGTTTTGTTGGCAGCTGGAGTACCCATTGGTCCCCTACTTTTTATTGTTCTGTTAAGAACTTCATTCATTCATACTAACACACTTAATCCAGCATGTTGGTATATGGACCTGATGCGAAGGCGCTTCAAGCCATGCAGAAGGTAAATTGTGTTACTGTGCACTTGCTGTCAAAAGCTCATCGAAGTCGCAGGCACTAGTGGCTTCCTTGCACACCTCTGAAATGTGCAATGTAATCTTGAATTTACAAATAGACTTTACATATAGATGGAGGCACAGATTTTCCTGAAGCGCCAGCGCACAGGGAATAGAGCATCTCTCCTCCTTCCTCCTTTTCTGTGGGCACTCAAGACTCAATAGGGCCTTTCAGCATCCCATAACCACCCTCAGAGGCCGCAGCAAGAATAAACTATGTGTACTGTTGAGCCTGACAAGAGCCCCATTAGGATCCTCTGCTCACTTGTTCATAGCAGGCACCCGTGATGCTTGGCTCTTGTTCAGGAGGAAGCCAGCCATCAACACTCAGCAGCTCTGTAAATACAGCCAGTGCTGCAGATGCCTTCCAAACAGCATCCAGCACCCCATATTGGGTCTTTGAGTCGAAAAGCCCTTTGCTGTTTTCTCTCTGAGCATGATCTGGTTGCCTTCATTGTCAGCCCCGCATAAATAGATTAGCAACTGCCCTTTTAGCTGGAGGGAGCACGGCAGACAGTTTAGGAGGAATGTGATATGAGTGGGCTAGAAAGCTCAGACCTGAAGGATCGCTGTAAATATCAGCATTCCCTACTGGTCAAATGACAGGCCAGGGTAGTATTTCACTGCTAGGTCTACTTAATCTTTTTCCTGTGCCGCTGAAAAATGGAGAACTGTGAATTTCCTGTTCAATGCTTTGGTTTTTGTGTGGATGGAATCAGAAAAATGTCTTTTAGGACCTAACATTATCATAATTGTTTTTAAATTTGGCATATTTGCAGGTGTAACAAGCCTGGGGGAAAAGAAGGTATTTTTACCATCTGTGCCACTCCAATGTTTCTGCATCCAGTGGAATTCATTATTATTCATTATTACATCATTAGTGATAGATATTGTGCATTAGTGAGGAACACAGGAGGAATTAACGCTGCTAGCTTGCACATCACATAACTGGAGCTGACTAGACCTGCTCATGTCCTTATGTCTGTGTGGTGGTTTATGACCATTTAATACACACATATATTTCTTCCCTTGAAGGAAGCAGTAGAGGGATTATGTCCTAGTGGATTTGTGCATCATCACAGGATTTTCCAGGTCCGCATTAAGAGCTCCAGATATGTACTAGGGGCATAGGAAACAGGGACGAGAAGGCCAGGGGTAAGGAACATTATTCTTTTCCTGCTTAAAGGAAATTGCCTCAGTTGCTGTTGCAGGATTTTGGCTGCCTCTGATGTCTCAGTTTGGGCTGGCCAACATGAGGGCATCCCAAAGTGTGCATTGGTCATTTGGGAGATATGGGCAAAAGGATTAACAGAATGAATCCTTCCCAAAATGTTGGGCACATCAATAACATGGCAGGGATTTCTGCTTTTCCACCTTCCATGTTTCTCCCATTTTTGTCTTGTGTTGAGATCTACAGATATGTATGCTACTTGCCATTCCCCACTCCCCTCCTAAATGAATCTTTTTAACAGAAATCCCCTAACACCATGTGTGCTGGTCATGAACTCCTTCCTTTCTGCCCCCTCTGCATTAAAGACTATTAAGATCATTACACTTGCTCTGGGAGAAAAATCCTTTCATGAGTACCTCCTGCAGATGCAGGGACCTTAGATGCTGTTGTCCCAGTGATGCCAAAGTATCTGCAAAGATTCGCGTCCAATGCAGCAGGGGAAATAAGTTTTGACCTTAGACTGAGTGAATCAAAGTGAGCATTGAGGGCTCTGATCTTCTTGCCACATCTTGTCTCCTGGCCTATGGATTTTGTTACCTATTCCAGGTTGGTCTGGTGGCTTTGCCTGAGGCTTGGGATATGACAGCTTTCTCTCTCCCCTTGCCTCCAGTAGAAACAAGAGTTTATTAATTTCCACACGTCACTGGAAAATAATAGAGATGAGGCATCCTGAGGAGTTTGCATTTAAATGTTTGGTTGGTCTTATTCTGGATGGGAGACTGAAAACTGAAATCTCAAGTGGAAATAACGCAGGTTAGGGCAATTTTGAAACTCGGGAAACTGCACATGTGGACTATTTGTCAAAACCCACACCTAGGAACATAATGAGAAATACCTATAGTGTCTATCTGCTTAAGGATCTATAGATAGTAGTATTGCAGTGAAAAGATGCGTAAACACTTTCATTAGCCTAAAATACGTGGATTTATTATGCTATAGCACCACAGTCACTCACTAAATATTTACCACAGCATTTGGAATGGTGTGTAAATATATCTTTATTTGCTTATCTATCCATTTTCCCTTGTGTGGCATATTTTGACATGACTCAGTAGTTAAAATACAGTCAGTTCACCAGAATAGTACCAGTGAGAGTGGATGCTCTGAAATTTATCCCCTTCATTACATCTCCAGACTGTGTTATATGCAAGATATTTTGATGACAATTGCTTTCATTTCTTCCAGTTCACTTGGATTGCAAATGCTGTGCATCAGAATAAATAGATTTTCTGTGTTTGTATGTAATATGTGAAGTCCTGGGGTAACCAGGGCTTCTTGTTTCACACACTGTAAGAAAGCAGCAGCAAGAAATCCTTTACTAGGTTTTCTGTCCCTGGGAAGCTGAGAATGGTTCAGTTACAGGTCAAACCCGATTCTGTGCAACTTCTAATTTGAAAAATGTTAAAAGAAGGAAATATACATCATTAACTCATTTCTATTATAGGAATAACTATTTCCACCTCCTTCATCTTTCTTGCAGCCAGTAGTTTGTGGAATCTGTCCATATAATTAATGATATCTGATGATATGTTAATCAATTATGCTGTCTGTCTTGCTATGAAAAATTACTGTATTACACACACGTGTATTTACCTTTCATATAAGCTCCTCAAAACATGTTCAGTGCAATAAGACAAAGGAGCATTACACTTTAATGCCTGTGCTTGACAAAGAGCAGATATGCTCAGGAAGGAGCTGGAAATTGAAAAGTCAGTTCCTCCAGCCTCTTGGGGATGAGGAGATGGGAAGAATGGAAGATAACAGGGGCAGGACAAAGAGAGGTTACAAAGAAAGCTAAAAAGGCAATTCTTCTGTCCTTGCCCTCCTAATAGATGTGCTGGCCAGCAGTCTCTGTGGGATGTCCAAGGACCGTGTTAAATGGATCTTCTCTTTGTTTTTAACTATGTGGTTTCTTAGGGTAGGTTTGAAGCATGCTAGATAAGAGGTAGGAATATAATGACTGAGTTCCTTCACTGCCTCTGCTGAATCTCTCCTGAAGGCTGCCAACCCAGGGAATTTCAGTGGAGCTAAACTCATTTCAATTACTGCTGTTTTAAATTAAAAATACACGTCACAACTCATTTGGCACTTTGTTCTGACCGGGCCTTGTTTTATCTACAGTTATTTAGATGAGTGCTGAAGACAGGCTAGTGAGATGTGTGGAGCCTTTGCAAATTGCAGTATGAATCTAATTTTAAGTGAGATTTGGCAACCCAAGTAAACGTTCACTGGGAAATCTGTTTCATCTTCCATCCACATAGAACAGCTAGTGCTCCCAACACAGAGCAGAGCAGAGACAGTGCTGTGCCATGGAGTGAAGCCATAGCATGGATGCTGAGTTACAGCTAGGTGCAGGGAGCAATACCTACCCCACATAGACATATGTGTGTATGTGGCCAGGCTTCGTTGTTCATATGTGGCTGCAACTTCTCTCTTGGGGGTGTAAGGTAGGCAAGACCATGTGAAATAAAGAGAAAAGGAGAAAGCCGGATGCAATCCCAAAAGCATGATTCACTTTGGCAAACTAGTATGGTTTGATCACTTATGAATTATTAATTTTTTCCCCTGATTGATATAACCCACAGGCTTCCAAGTTATCAATGTGGACTAAAAAAAACAGCAGTAAAAATCCTTGATTCTTGTTAAAGGTATCAACAGAGCAAGTGAGAATCCAGACGGTGAAAAATCTGAATTGAATCTAATCTGTGTGAGCATAAATTTCCCTGGGGGTAGCAGAGTCCTTGGATTACCCTTTAAGTCAAGTTTGGTATGCTCAGAGTTGTCAGCCTATCTGTTAGACAATGACGTGCTGGTCCTGAAGCTTCTTTGCTGGGTACTTTGGTTTAGTGAGTTCTCTATTAGCTGTATTCCTGCTCTAATGGTCATCTGTGTGGGTCCTGGTCTGCAGCCATCCTCTTCTTCTACACAACCACATCTGTACAGCCTCACCAGAGGGATGTCCAGGCTTCTTGCATGCGTAAAGGAGGGAGGAGTCATTATAGGAACAACTTGAATCTGAGCTCTTGTTGAATATCTCTGTTTTATTAAACTGGATTCTTCTTGTGTGAAGGCTCTGCCAAGCTTTGCTTCCTTCATGTATCATAAAATTGCTGTCCTATTTAACATGCATAGGCAACTGCTTATTAAGAAGAACCTCAACTCAAATGTAGCATCTGGTTTTCAGTGGGATTCCTATTTCTCACCTTGTTTTCTAACTAGGTTACATTATTATGATATGAAAGGGTGAACTGACTTCCTGAAGGCCACACAGAGTGGCTGAGCCAGGAGGAATATCCTGTGTAGCATTTTATTCCCCTGAATGTCCTTTTATGACAGAACCTCATTGTGCCACCACTGACTCTAGTGTTCAGCGGTACGAAGTGTCAGCAACTCCTACAGGTTAATTAAAGAAGCAGGGTGGTGAGAGATGCTGTCAGACACTGATAATCCTCACTGTGGTGTTGTCTTTTCTCAGATGAAATCCATGTCATATAAGTAAAAAAAAAAAAAAAAACAACTCTAACTTTTTTTTCCATTATTATTTATTATTAAACAAAAAATGATTCTTACAACTCAGAAAATAAAACTGAGGGAGAACTGGTTAAAACTGACCTTTGGCTGCTGTGGCCATGAAGGGATGTGGCTAGCAGTGGTGCTGTAACAGCAGCTGGCAGATCCATCCTCCTTGCTGTCCCCTTCTCCCCATCTTGCGTATCTCCTGCTTTCCAGGCTGGAACACACCACACTGCTTATCACATCTTTAGCCTCTGGAAGCTTCTTCCAGGTCACTGGGTGGATTTTTCAGTGGTCAGTCCTGTTGTATTTTTGCAGCCTATATGCACTAGTGGAGAACATGGCCAACAAACCAAAGCCTACCCAATACAACTCTAAACCTCAGCTATAATCCCGCACCGCCCTTTTGGCAGGACTCATGAAACTTCTGCATTCCCTTAGCCTTATTTCTCTTGAAACCTCCTTCCCCCATCAACACCTTTGGCTGGCTGGGATCCTGGAGTTTCTCCCTTCCAAAGGAAGGGTCTGGAAGGAGAAAGGATTGTTCCCCAGAGTCCTCTTGGTGGTGGTTTCACCCATTAGGAGAGCCCTAAATTAAGAAATTTTTCTTGGCTTTAAGGCCAGGATTTCATAATTTTCTGCTTTTATTAGTTTGTTTGTACTTCCTTAGACCCTGGATGATAGATTTCAAACCACAGACCTTGCTGCAGTCCATCTCGGTTCTTTCTTAACCATGCTGTTTGGCTCAGTCTGATCCCATTAGACACTCAGCAGAAAGTCTAAAAAGCTGCAAAAACTAGGGGGGAGGGAATGGAGAGGAAAAAGAGGGAAGAAAACCTCTTCTTCCCCCTTCCACCTTCCAGAAATTTTGGCTTAGCCATGCATGGCCCAGAAACAAGGACCTTCCAAGACAAACAGGCTGCATTATCACATGAGGCTCCCCTGGCAAGGAATGAGTTTTAACAGCCTAAAACCGTATTTTTAGGCGGATGAGGGACAAATAGTTACAAAGCAAACACAGTATGTTCGCAGGTGCTGTGCTCCATTGTGTTAGCCAACCAGATGTTCTGTGCTGCGATGCTGCCCTGGCCTTTTCTGGGATGAAGTGTCACTCTTTGGATGAAACAGAGCAAAACTCGGTGCAGTTTCCTAGAATGAGTATTTAATTTGTAAACTATTAATATAGCTGTGTCTTTGTATTGGGCCAGTCAAAATAAACATGTAAAATTTGACCTTTAGAAAATTAACTACTCTTGGACCATGAAAAGCAGGACTTGCTGCAGCAAGCTGGGGTGCATTGAAGTGCTATGGTAGTGCTTCTGAAAACTGTCTTGCCCTATGTTATTGCAGGGCTGGCAGGATTTAGGGGAGCCATATCCAGCATCAAGTTTGAGTGCATGGAGAGTTTATGGCCTGCTGTAGCTGAGTCCTACCATGTGCACCTTGTGGTGTCAGGGAAAGGTGACAAAGTGTGGACCCCTCCATAAGCCAAATATTAAGGATGTCTGTGAGTATCTCAGTTGTGTTTTCTCTGTCGCTTCTGCAGCAAGATGGATTTGGGAGGAAATATCTCCAAATATTAGAAGAGTAGTACTGGGTCTTATAATGAGTGATCCAAGGGGGAAGTTTGACAAGCACCAGCATTTGAGCAGCTGACAGTAGGCTTTGCTAATACAGAGATACTTTTTCCTATAAGGGCAGGACCTTTCTGCATGGGAGCAATTGAATACAACCATTAACTGCTGCTTTGGATCAATGAATCCATTGTTGCCTCCATCCTTAGTTGTGAGATGTCCAATGTTTCTTTCTCTTTCTAGTTTTGTTCTTACTGAAGAACAGCAATGAAATTTGTCATGAAAATCAAGCAGCTCTCCTCAGCTTTCCTACTAGGCAGCTTTCCAGCCACTCTTCCCCAGGCTTGTAGTGTCATGTTGGGTTGTTATGGCCCAAGTGCAGGACCCAGCCCTTTGTGCTCCTAGAATGATGTAAAACAGCCCAAAATGAGAAATCAGGCCTCTGTATGAGAGGAAGGATGCTCAGATCGTTAATGAAATGCTGTGATTGTGCCTGTCCCCAAACATGTGAGTGCTGCTGATCCCTTTCCAGTTAATAAACCATTTATGTGCGCTGCTTTTAGCATGGAGCAAAATGTTACTTTTTACTCAAGCTGTGATGTATAATTATATAGCTGACATCAAACACGAGCAGATAGCAAGTCAAAGGAATAAATTTGGTCCTGTTCCTGTAATTCCATTTCCATGTTAACAATTTTTCCCCCTCTTTAAATTATACTTTTATTGAAAGCTTCAAAGGTCAGCTTAGACATTCAGAGAAAATTTGTAACTGGGATTGTTTAGTGTTCCTTCATACAGCACAGCCCTACATAATCCTGTGTCAGCAAATTAAGGAAATGAAAGTTGTGGCCAAGGATTACAATAGTACTGGTGTTAACCTTTTACAGCATATGGCATCCTATCAATTTTAGTCATAGGAGAAACTTGCTGTTCACATACAGCAAGTGGGTGTTGAAGTTTTTAATCTAAAAATGAAATCTTGCCTCTAGGAGAGGGATATAAAGGCCATAGATCTTCCTTGCTGCTGGTTCTTTGCTTGAGTAGCTGAGATCTTTTCAGCCAAATGCTTTTCCTTCACCTACTTTTTCTTCCTCACTTGGACACAGAGGGACATTCGTTCTTCTTGACTAGGAGGGTCATCCTCTAGCAAAGAGATATGTGGGTGCCCATATATTCCCAAGATTGAGAGCCTGGGAAGATGGATACGTAACCTACAGACTTAGTTGCAAAACCCTTGCTTTGCAACAAGATCTAGCAACACACATTCACTGAGTGTCAGTCTTCTTTCTGTGTAGTCCTAGGGAGGTTAATGGGCTTGCTCAGCTGTTTAAATACCTTGCTGAACAGAGGTGATAATTACTCAGGCTGCTAATTATTCAAAAGAAGTGAATTTTAACTGTTAGGTTTGCTTTACACAATAGTTGCTATGTACATGTTGGGAGCACACTTGATTCAGCTGTGCCAAGAATTGCTATTCGGTGTTGGGTTTTGAGTCCCCTGAAAGTGTTTCTTTTCCCTTTCTGACATGGGATTTTTGACCTGCTTTTCTTTACTATAGTTAAGCCTTCACCACAAATCACAGCAGCGTCTACCTAGTAGTCTTGGAAAGGCTTCATTTTGTTCTCTAAACTTACAGGCTAAGAGCAATACATAGATGGTTCTAACAAGGTTGTCAGAAATAAATTTCCCTTGCTGGCTGTGTAATAGGGTCAGAGTTTATTGGGTAATGCTCAGTTAGTAGATAGCCCAAAGATTAGGAGCCATTTTAGCTGGGGTATGATAATTGAGTTGAAAGCAAACTGAAGTCAGTGATCCCATTTATCAGGTTTTGTTACTGAAGGATATTATCAGTCTTTCATGTTCGACAGAACTACTGATATGTTAAAAATGGTATTGCTGGGTGAGCAGGTGAGGTACAGACTAAGAAGCCTATTTGTGCTTAGTCTGAAAGTACTCTTTTGGAGAGAGTGGTGGCTCTTCAGACAGGACTTCCCATCTCCTGTTTTGTTTTGTCTTTAAGGGAGGCTGCTCGCAGCTTGCCTTGCCTGCACAACATCACCTCAGCAGCAGGTGGGAGACTTACAGTTGTTGCTGGACCAGGTTAACATTCCTTCCTAGTCCTGAAGATGGATGTGTTTTCAAGGGTAGTGTGGGCATGCCCTTTCTTACAAACTGCTCTGCCCTTTGGCTCCAGTGCCTGCTGCAAATACAGGATAGACTGACCTGTGTATCTTTGCAGGCTGTTTTTAATTTGATAGCTCATTCAGACCTTGTCTAGTCTATCTATCCGTCTTCCTCTCCCATTTCAAGCATTCCATGTACTGTTTAGATCAATTGTGTGTTGGCTATCCCAGTAATTGATTGCTTTGCCAAGAGTGAGGAAATGAGCCATGAGTTGCTGTTCACCACTTTTAAAGGTAAAAGGGGATGCCCCATGTGAAGGCAGCATTGCATGTTTGACACACTGGGAAAAGTACAAGCCATGCTTTCAATCTCCCTGTCTGCAACAGTGTCCAGGATCAATACACCACAGAGTGAAACAGTACAGAGGTGCTTGGAATTGAATGTGTGACCTAGAGTACTAATCCTGATGTCTTAATCCTTGGGAAGCATTTACATGCTCTCTTGTATCATTAGAACGGTATTGCAGAGACAAATCATCTCTACAGTATGTCTAAGGTTATGAGACTGCCTTTTTTATGTCTTTAAATGGGCTCTTGCTCTGGGGATGAAGTAGTGTGGGACAGAGGTTGGCTTGGTAGGATGTGTTGAAATGGAAACTATCCCATGCAAGCAGAAGGCTGGAACTGGGAGATGAGTCGTGTCATGGGGTGTTGAATCATGCTCTAAAACACTCACAGAACTACCCCTTTTTTACATTTGTCCTGCTGAGGTGTGCAAGCTAAAGTGGCTGCTGTCCCAGGCTGCTTTCCATAGAGCCCCTGATGGGTTTGCCCCTGTGATTTTAACTCAATAAAGATGATTCAGTTTGTTTAAACTCTTATGAGCTCATTTTGACAGGAAAGACTCAGCTAACAAAAGGCTAATAATATCGATAGAAGGAGAGCTGGAATGTACCGATGATCATAAATTTGTCATCTCACATAACTGCAGCCAAAAGAAGACGGAGATTCATAAGGAGGAGGTTGAGTTTAACCTGAAAAACGGGTCTACTTCTAGATAGTAGTACTTTAGCAATTATAAAATCTGTAAATAGAAGGGGTGTGTGGGATTTCTGGTGAAGAAATTTTGTGAAAGAAATTGAATTTCTGCTATATTTTAGCTATCTTGTAATCTCTTCAGATATGCGTAGAAGGACCTAATCCTAGCAATTCACACATAAGGAATATTAATATTTCACATGAACTATTTTCTAAACTGTTGCTTTCAGCAGAAAAGGAATAGAATTTCTTCTGGGCTGATAAGCTGGCCGGCATTAATTTGGGAGTCCAGTAACTGATACTGGACTCAGATTTGAAATGCCACTGGGAAATGAACAGGCGGGGAACTGTGCATAGACTCATGATGCTAGGGAGTGTTTTAGAGATGGATTCATGGGACACTGCTTCAGAAATGGATCTCTGGTGCCTGGATATCCAACCTGTTCCATGAGGTTCAACCCATAGATAATGTTAGTGGTGTCCAGGGCTCTATTAGATAACATCTGTCTTGCACACGGAAGCCAGTATGCTCAGTCAAAGTTAAACCCAATCTACAGCTGCCAAGGATGGGGGGATGGAAACTGAGTCTCATGCTAGACCTGTGAGACATTATCTTTTCCTCTCAAACATAATATGGAGGTCTGCTCTGCAAAAACGTGGAGTTATTTCTTTTTAACGCTATGTTCCATTTTAACTGGGAGAAATAAGTCTTGATTGCATTAGAAATACAGCAACTCTATGCTAGGCAGCACTCTCAGAAGTGAAGCTGACAGAAGGCTGCTGGACTACAAATTAAAGCTGAAGCAGACCAGCCTTTGCTCGTTCCACCAGCTCAGAGAAATATCGAAAGTAAACTGCTGGCAAGTAGACAGTGAAACACAAATTAGATTGGGGACCAGATGGTGTAGATCAGTATAATACAAGTTGATGTCAATAAAGCAGTGTGATTAATGCTGCCAAGAATATCACTCATGATCTTTTTCAATTTCAGGTGTTATCTGTAGCACAGGTGAGGCAGTTACACACAGATGTGTCCACAGATCATTTTGGAAAGTGGAATTGAATTGAATCTCTGTTCCAATAGAAAGGGCTGGGCTTGTATCCAGATTTATCTGGAAATGTGCAGGCGCTGGAGACTGTCCCAGAGGAGAGAATCTGGGGCTGAGGAGGGAAAAGAGCAGTGCTGACCATGCCATTGTTGACCATGGCTATTGCTGCCCATGAAGCTTAGTACAGAACTCAGGCTGATCTCTGAAGTTTTCCTCACTGGGGAGGGACCTGAAAGGACTTTGTTTTGGTGTGGAGTACACCTGAAAGCTTCCCTTGTTTGCTTTTATTTTGCATGTCTGCATCCCTCAGTGCCTTGGAAGAGCTCTGAAGGATTTCATGGTGCTGCTTGGTCTGCATGATTCCTTACACACCACCAGCAGCTTCCCTTTGAAGGGCAAAATATTTACCCGAAATGCAAATCTCCCTCGCCTTCAGTCAAAATGTGGATTGTTTCTTATATAAACACTATCACAGAAACAAAGCATGCTTCTTCCTTGTTTTTACCATGGTCTGCAGCAGGAAGAATTAGGGAATCTCACAGGAGAGACTTTAATTCTTCATTTTTTGTTTCTTTTTGTGCAGGCACTTTATGTATATCAGAACGGTTTAGCTAAATCCCTGGGCTTTTCCAGACACACTCTTCACTGATTAATTTAGTGATCACTTTGCAGTCATTAGCCAAATTCATATAAGATTCAACTTCAGGAGTATTTTCCTGGTGTATTTTATAAATTAAACTCTTCGAGTTAATCCCTGAGAAGAAGAATCGTTACCACCTCTGTGTGCCAGTTAGACTGTTACAATTTTGTTGTATTAAATATAACTAGTCATAAATCATAGCTGCCATTAAAGCTATCCCATCTTGTTAAAAAAATTTGGACTGACATTCCATGTGGAAAAACAACCTTCTAAACAACAGACAGAATATGGTCCTTTAAATATCAGCTTTTTGGAAATCAGAGTCTGACAATTGGGCGATGTGCATTAGGATGATGGATGTGATTTCAGTATATTTCATATGATTTTGATAATCATATATTTTATTATTGCTCACTAGATATGAGTGTATCTAAGTGGAGTGTTACCCAACCAATATTTGCTTGCTCTTGTCAAAAAAAATCCCCCTATATATACCCACCAACTTCCCTGTTGGTGGGTATTGCCTGACCATAACATATCCCTGAAACTTCATTTTCAGAATGCTCTGTGAATTAATTATGAAGAATACTTCATATAGTCAATAGGCTCAATGGAGTAGTTCAACTTCCGATGGCACGCTGAAATTCTATATGAATATCTGATAGAAAAAAGAGATTCATGTAGAATAAAGGCCTTATGAGTGGATTAGATACAAATCTGCAAAATAGAGTTGTAAAAGATGAGTTTGATAGAATTAAGGATAGCTTTCAAAATGAGTCACATTGTCTTGGGTGCTGTAACGGTTTTCCAGGAAAAAATCTGTTGCCAAGGATCAGGGCATCCTTGGCAAACTTAAATGTGCATCAGCATCCTTTCATATGAAATAGAGCCGAACTCTTTTGAATGTTTTTGGTAAGGAACTTGGTAAGAGTCTTCAGCTCAGTTTGGGAGATGAATGTCAGTGAAAAGTGGCTTTTTGTCACTTTTGCCCTTAGGCAGACATGAAATAGGCCAGCTCTGATAGTATTTAAACACTTCTCTCTTATAACCTATACTTGCCATGGGGATTTAGACATTTAAATAGAAAATCTGATGGGGAATATTTTGTTCTCTGACTCTGCCTTTGAAATATATTTTTAATTACTTAATATGGAAGTTCTTCATCCACTGGAGGTATCTTTTTCAGTGTTCCTTGTGCTTGTTAATCACATCAGCAATTCTTAGTCTTTGTAGCACACCTGGAGTTAATATCTTCACTCCTTTTTGTTTGTGTGTTTGTAAGTATGCGTCTCCCCTTTGATTTGTATTGAATCTGAAGCTTGAAGTGACGATCAGTGGCTCAGATTATTTCCTTGCTGTCAGCTATTGACTTTCTCTCAGCCTGATATCAGAGCTCCTTTCCCAGGGTGATGCTAGCAGGGTAGGAATAGGAGGGGGAGAGCAGGGGGGTGAGGGGGAGCTGAAGAAAATCTTGATAGCAGTCTTGCAGTTTATCTTACAGCATCTTTAACTTGAATATACATGAAAAGGGGGAAAAAATATCAGAAACCTGCAGTTTAAGGTAGAAAATCAGAGGGGCTGAAATTATGTATCAATGATGCTTAAACTGTGATAGCTGTTTCCTCTCTAAGAGGTTTGTTTATTAAGAAGATGTTTGTGTTCTACTTGGCCTGTTTTGAAGCCCAAAACTATTTAATCAGTTAAACCACTTTGGAGATCGGGAAGTGTGGTTTCTCTTCATTACAGCAGAAATTATTAGAATATGAATTGCTTTTTTTCCTGCTATAATAAAAGTCTCTCATCTACTGGTCCCATTTTTTTTTTTATAGGGAAGCAAGCATCTTTATTTTCTACAGGTTTTACATTAAAATATCAGAAACTTTTAAGTGATACTATAGATGTACAGGAAAATAGGGAGAAAATGAGGAAGTAATGGTGAAAGAGCAGTTAGACATAGGTATCTCCTTGAGGGGCAGCAGCTGATTCAGGAAGAAAAGATTCCATGTTCGTGAGTGCCTATCCAACCTGGCTGCTTTTCTCAGCTCCTCCACTGAGGACTGGGAGACTCCTTCAAACCAAGAGAAAATTTCCACTGACCTCAGTGGACTGTAGCCCTTGGCATTGCTTCAGGGCTGGAAGACAGAGGGAGAGTGTGTGTGGCAGCCTTGACTGAAAGCCTGGACACTGGTTTGGGAAGCTGGACAGACAGGTGGGATATCGTGTGTTTCTGAGTCACGGCATTGAATGTGAACTGGACACTGCTCCTCTGCTGAGTGCCTTGGTGCCACACGTGTGGAGATCATGGGGAAAAGGCTGGCAGAGGAAGGGATGAGTATGAAAACCCCTTGATTTTGGATCTGATTTGTATTTGATTTAGGTACAAGGTTGTTCTGAGCTGTCAAAGTCCGGGCTGTTATTGGGCATCTTAAGGTGCTGGGGGAATTTAAATTAAATGCATTAATAAAGACACACCATGGTTTAGGCAGCTGACCGCAAAGTTGGCACAGTCTCTATTTTGCACAAGGGAGATTCCATTCTATCATAGATCTTCTTGGGATGGAATCCAATCCTCCCCTTCTCTCCCCATGCTCATTTTGTTGGTCAGTTCAACCCTGTGTTTTCATCAATATAGTCCATCATTAATATACATACTTACATACCTGTAAATACAAATATATAAACTAAATTCAGCTAGGTTGGAAAGATAAACAGCTACCTTTAATAGAACTTCTCTCCATTGAATCTGCCTGAAAGCAGACAGCAGAGCTGCTTGTTTAGCCTAATTTAGTTTTCATTTAACCAGACCAGAGAGTCTGTATTACAAATGATGTGTGGCCACCATGGTAGTAAAGTCACTGATTACTTAATCAAGCATGATTATGCGTTGGTTTTACATTAGTATCTGATTTTCTCCATTGCGGAAGTAGTCAAGGGACTCCCTTTGTCTGCTAGAAAGGAAGAACATGTTTTTTATCCTATTCTGCTTATTGTGCAGTCATGTCAGCAGTAAAAAATGTCTTTAAACATGCCTTCTTTTATCAGCGGAGACATCAATACAGCAACTTTCTGAAAGCATAATTCAGTTACATGTGTTGTGGGAGACTAACGTGAACCCTTTTGGTAGGGATGCTTTTCAGTTAGACAGGTAAAGACAGCATGGACTTTATTTTTGAACAGGGTAAGATTAAAGGGATTTCGAGTGTACTTTGAAAATATCTTATAAGGGAGAATGATTCAGGCTTACAGAAGGACCTGTGCTACAGAATAGAGATAAAACGTTGCTGCATACAAGGCTTGCTTTTGCTTCCAGTGGTGGAGTCATCAGAAAATCTTTGCTGCTCAATTGGACCTAAACCTAATGATGTCGGTGGTGGATGGCAAAGACAGTAGCTAGATGAATGTGTTGACTTCATGTGAGAGCTGCTGAAACCACTGGAATGGGAAGTCTTCACCAGAGAACTGCAAGGGCTAAACTCTGCCCTGAGATAAGCTGAAAGGTTTTAAGGGGCTTTGAGAGGTGTTGGACAGACATACCCTTGATGAAATTTTGCACGTGGTAAGTGAAGCATCCTGCAGCCAGTTGAAGGAGGCTCCAGGGTACACCATGATCTTTTCTTCTGCTCTTTCTTGGGTAGGGCATGCTGTTAAAGGAAATATAGCAGCACTGTTTGATGTCTTTTTCTGGCTGGAAAATGAGGAGCTGACTTGAATTAATAAGCTGGCTATCACAGCAAGGTTACAATTTGGCTGGGGTATCACTACAAAGGGCTTTTAAAAAACCATTTGTGTAAGAGTATTTGAACCACTACCCTCATAGTTTTCAGGGGATTACTTCTGGGCTTTCTTTTCCCATTCATAAACACCAAGGAGGTTTTCCTACTCCCTTGCAAATATATGAGTCCTTTTTGACTTCAAAAATGGCTGGGTCAGTACCTTCCCTACAGTCAGTCATTCATAGTCCTTCCATCACCAGTCAGAATAAATTTAATTACTTGTGACTCCTGTTTTATAGCATGCTCACAAAATCCCATCTTGAATCAGAAGAGATGTCCATAAAACCTACTGAAATCCAGAATATTCATCACATAATTGACAGTAAATTATTTCTCCCTTCTTGCTGATGACTTTGTTGTCCTTAGCACATTGTCAGCCCGGTTGTACCTCGATAGCTCTCTGCAGAAATGTTTTAATTTGCAAACTGATTCCAAGACTTCTCATAGTCATTAACATGTAAATACATCTCATAAAACACAGAAATGAACTCATAATTATAGCTTTTCCAGCCATTAACACGTGTGATAGTTAAGTCTGATTATGGTCTTTGCCTGTCCATGTTCATTGGCAGCACGTTCCTGTGGGTCTCTGTATTTCTTTGCCTGCTCTGAGCTGGACAGACTTGGGAGTCCATAAAGCTAAAATCTAATTAACTAAATGGCAGTACTAGTCCTTGCATTGGGCTTCAGTGTGCAAGAGAACATTTCTTTCCCCAGTTTTTAAGTGTTTTTAACCACTTATTGAAAATATCATCCTAGAAATATGAGTCCCTGACTTTGAGAGATGCCCTGGAGTTTAACAGCCCATTATTTTTCTATGGGCAATTTATTGCAGTCAGAAGTGATACAGTTCATGGAAAGCGGGTGGATGGATGGCTGAATCATTCCATCACCTGTCATGACTCATTCCCATCATTTCTGTCTCTTCATGAAGGGTGTATAAACATGTCTGCAGACTTAATCATGGCTGAGAGTGTCTCATTAAAATATTACCTTGGTTAAGGTCAGAAAAATGGTTATGTGGCCATAACCATAGAAGAGAAGAGGGGATTAAGATCTTGCCTGCTTCATTCAGAGGAAGATGTCCAAATCAAAAGCATTCGGAGGGTCTTGATCCTGGGCTCTTGTTCTTGAGCTTCTCACCTCTGTAGGCAATTCCCCAAATATGATTCTTTCGAGTACTTTATATACAGCAGTTTGGTCTGGCCCCCGTGAAGTACATTAGCATACACTTTGTGTGTATTTTGTCTTTCCCTAACAGATTCTTATATGATGAGCTGTACAAGCCCTTTTGTGGCTTCCTTAATCCTCTTGCAAAGCGTGCTCAGGATTTACCTAGCATCTTCTTCCTGGCAAGTGCATACTCGACCCATACTCCAAACTACCCTGCTGTGAGCTGACCTGACCCAATGCCATGAGTCCACTCGAGCAGAATTTATTAGCTTGCAGAGGGCTCTGCATATTCCAACTGCACAGCTTCTCTTTTGGAGCTGGCTTGTATCTGGCCAGGTTGGGAGACGGTCAAGTATCTCTGAAAATAGGCTGTAACCTTAATGTTTGTTTATCTTTCACAAAGACCTATGTTGTGTGGTGGTGGTAGGGTGTTTTTGGAAGGAAGATAGTTTGGACCATGTACTTCAACCCCATTCCCAAGGGATGAAGGAAGAGAGAAAGAAAGAAAAATACCAGATAGACGCATTAAATGCTATTTAACACATGCTTAAATCTGTGCAAATGAGGTGGTTATTATTATTAATATCACAATAAAATTGCTTTCTGCAGTGTTTAAGAAACCTAATTACAGATTAAGATTGCACTAGGGTAGGAATACCTCAAGCAGACCACCCCAAATACAGTGTATGTCCAAAGCAGTTTATAATCTGGATGCCACATACCCTCCAAGGTATCTCCAGGCTAAGAGCAGCAGTGATTATCTCATGCACCTGTTGGCTCTTTGGAAGAAACAGAGGGCCAGTGAGGAAATAAGGTTCGTGGGTAACACAGCCACATCTTAAAGTGAGGTTAGGGTTGACACACACACCTGGAGTGCAATCAAGCCTAAGCAGGCTCAGATTTGCCATCCCTTGGCCTCTGCTGGAGCTCACAAAACACGGGCGATCTCTGTCCAATGTCTTCTCCAGGTCTGTGCCTTGCAGACATCACCTCAGCAATTGTTGTTGGCTCTTCTTGAGCTGATTCTTCATCCCTGGCTGCACTGTGATGTGATGTAATCCTGCTAGTGCAGTCCCTTTATTGCACTAAGAGCATAATGCCCCATTATTCTAAAGACAAGGGTAGGGGGAAACAGCTGGTTTACTGATTAAGTAAATAAAAGCATGAGTGCAACCCTCCCTCCTCCAGCACACAGTAATCTGCCTATGCTCTGTGCATTGTCACCATCCACTCAGCTCTTTGCCCCCGAGTGCTGTGAAAGCGGGCAGCACTTGGATCTGGAAGGCTGCCCTCACTGTGCTTGCTCCAGTCCAAGTGGTTTTGTGAGTCAGGAGCTTTGCTTTCGCACAGAAACCTGTTCTCTGTCCTGCTTTTCCATTTGCTCATGCCCCTCTCCTGCCAAAGTAACCATGGCAGGGTCGGAGTTTGGGGGGGGGAGGGGGGCAAAGAGGGGAGAAGTGATGTTGCCAATCTCTCATTAATTTCTAGATGTGAAATGATGGGGGAGATACATGTGAGAATCTAATAACGAGCTGAGGTCCCAGGGATGGTGAGGAAGGCAAGCTGCTTTAGCTAACAACTTAATTAGAATAAATTCAAGTCTAAGAACACCAGGCAAGTAAATCAATCAACCAACCCTTGCAGGCAGGCTCATTAAAACTAGTAAAGTACAGACCAAAAAGGTCATCTTATTAAAAGGAATTAGCGTTTTCCAGTTAAATCCTTTGCTGCTCATAGGTGCCAGAAGAGAATTTGGATTCTGAGCTTGTCTGTTGTTGCAGTGGTAAAGGGCTGACCTTGCACAGCAATAAATGCCTTTGCTCCCTGTGGCTGGGCTCTTTGCTGGCTGGTGCCAATGGGCAAGGCTGTATAAACACTGATGGACCTTTGCCAGTCTGGTCCAGCTGTGGGTTGCCAACTGTCCTGTGAAGAGCATTGAAACACGACCAGGGGTGAGCTTTCTCTTGCAAACTACAAGTGAACTCGCTCTCCAAGATTTTCTTCAGTCTTGTGTCTTACAGACAGACATCACCTCAGTAATTGTTGTTGGCTCTTCTTGCAATGACTCTTCTCTGGCTGTGTGGGATGTCTCTTCTTCTGTCAGGTCTTAATATATTATAGCCCTCAAGCAGCATATTCTATCTTTGCCTTTCTTTCCTGGCTGCAGGACACAGTACTTTGGGTTTTCTAGGCAAACTTTCACAGACCCTATTATAACCTTGTTCCTTTAGGAGAGTATATTTACCTTGGAAGAAACATTAAACTGAGAACAGCTATCAAAACAGTTGGCATCCTTCTTCCTGTTTTCCTCTTCTATGAGATAGTGTTGGTGGTGAAAGAGATTTCTTTTTTTTGTCCTTTTCAAGCTTCCTTCTGCCCACACTTGCATTCCAGTGGTGTCTCTCTGTGCAACACCATTCACTGCTGTCGTGGAAATGTGATATGAAAATTGCTGCATTGTTCAGAGCACCCCTGTAGCTGGGGCGATGCGGCTTGCAGGGGATGCTGCTGGAGTGCTTTTTCCTGCTCCTGCATTGCATTTCTGGTGGTAACTGATTTTATGGAGGAACAAAATAAGTGGGTCTGTGTCTGTCATTGTTGCTTGAGCAAAATATCTGGAGTCAAGATAATCTTTCCCACTAACAGGAGACTGCAGTTAGAAACATGGAGAGGCGCATGTTATGTAGACCACCCCCTGTGTTGCACACCCATAGCTCTGCCCCTCTAAACCTGTTCTTTCCCAAAGAAAAGTCATTTAGGTGACCACTATCTTGACTCTGCTGGAGCTCCAGTAGCTCTGTCACCCACTGAGGCAAGGGGGCACATCAGCTGGGCAGCCCAGCAGTCTGGGTTCAGACAGGGATTGAATATGATGGGCACAGCTCATGGCACATTTTCTTCAGCTCCCACTGCACTCAGGCAGCACTTCAATTGCACTGCAGTTTGCAAAATAGGTGTACTGCATGTGATGGGAGTTCACCTTCTCCCTTTTTGATCATTTTCTTCAGGCCTTTTTCTTTAAAGCCCTTGGAGGCCTCAGGGGCATGTAGGAAATTAATTAGAATCTTGCAGCAGTTCAGGAGTTCATTCAGAACAAGCAGTTATGTGTTGGAATATATGGTGGGAGAGGTATGAGAAAATGATGGAGCACCTCTTTTATCCCACTAAGCTTCCTTTTTGCATAGGAAGTACTGAGTCTTTCTTGCTCTGCTTGACCCATCAGCAGAGCACATCACAGACAGTGCCATGCTGCTTGGAGGAGGAAAAAGAAAAGGCAGAAGAGAATATTTATTTTCTCCTGTGTGGCTGGCCAGCACTGTGGTACTTGAGGATGCTTGTGCTATCTCTCTATTACAACAAAACACTGCCTGTCCTTAGCAGGGAAGTGCTGGCAAATAGCCACATATAGGTGACTACCTGTCTCTACTCCCTTGTCAGCTCCCAGAACTTGCTGGGGAACCTTTGAGTATTGTAATTTTTACTATTTGGAGTGTAACACTTTGTGCGTATCGGCTAAGGTGCTTAGACGAAAGTTGTTATTGACTATGTAGCTGTATTTCTGCTTAGGTAAAGTATTCTCACTCCCCCTCAGCATACTGGAGCTGCTGTAATCTGCAGCCCTGTTAACATGCCCCAGTCATGTGCAGAGTCTGGAGCCACTTTCTTATGCTTATGCCTTCAAGGACCTCCAGTTTGACACATCCCTTAGACCTTTGAACGTCACTAGCTTTGCATGGATTTCTTGTCTTGATGAGTTTCATCAAATGAAGAGCAGCCCCTTATCCTTCCCATCTCTAACACTCTTTCTTACTTGGAAAAACAGAAGGACAAGGACAAACTCAGGACAGATCTAATACTCCACTGCCCCTGTGTGAGTAGCACTCCACCACTGTATGAACTCTGTCAGCCAGCGTGATCAATGCAGGACTCAAAGCAGTAATATTTTATTGGAATACTACAAAAATACCCATTCTTTGTTCTCTCATATTTTCCACTCGCTGCTCCCCCTTCACATCCTTTTAGCTTTTGCCCAAATTTCACCTCAAACCACACGCAATTATGATTACTTTTTCCCTGGAAGGTGAAGGGTTAAAACAATAACTATATTGGTTCCTGCTTTTCCTCTCTGCAGCTCTGGGCTCCAGCTGGGCGCAGACATGGAACAGCAACAAGTCCATGGGAAAGGCTTAACTTCTCACAGCCTTTACAGCAGAACTCCAAGCTCAGTGTGAACTTCCCAGAGCACAGAAGCAGAGCTGAAGCCCTTGCTGATGCTGCCGGGAACCTTTTGCAGGGCTAAAATGATGGGGTGGAGATGATGTGTGTGTGAACCCAAGGTGGATTCAAAGTATGTATGAAGAACAGTGTACTTGGTCCTCAGCTGAGTTTAAATATATATATACACACACATATATACTTATATAATTTATATAAGTGTATCTCTCTCTATATATAGATAGATAAATATACACACACACTTATATAATCTGTGCCCATTGGCAGTTGGGTATTGCTGCATGTCTCTGGCTGGTAACTTCTAGTCCTGGAAGACAAATGCATTGTTGGTGTAAGAGACAAACATGAGGCAGCAAGATCTGCTCAGTGATGTGTTCTGGTGTCCAGGTATGCAAGGATAACTTGGTTTTGCTTTCACCCTTTCACAGCAGGTACTCTGTTTCTGTGAGCTATAGCCCTGGGGGCCAGGTGGACCATTTCTGCTTGCTTACACTTTCCTCTCTGAGCAAGCTCAAATGCTTCAACAAAAGTATAGCCAAGAGAGGACTCTGGTGCCCTGGGGGTGAAGAAGGAAAACCCAATCTCTCTCAGGGATCTCTGGTCCTGCTGCACTGAGGGTATGTGAAGCAGCAACAGTGCAGCTGCAAATTCTCCATGTGCAGCAAGGAAGCAGCCACATTTCTTCTTCTCTGGCTAGGGCATTGGTAAGCCACAGTCCCGTAGTGCCTGGTGCTGCGGAAGCCGATCCCAGTCTCCTCCCTCATATGGGCAGTAAGCACTTATATTTAGCCCTGCTAAATGCTTTCTGTTCCTCAGTGATTCCTGATGGGAGAGCGGAAATGCTGCATCTCTGCAGATCAATAGCTTTTTTGGTGTCTCAGCCATGAGACAGCAAGAGTTAAGGTCAGAGAGGGATAGACTCACCTCTGCATGAAGATTGGCATGGTGCAGGCAGCCTGGGTGGTCTCAGCTGAGTGTAGTCCCATTTCCATTCCCCTTTGGCTCCCTGTGTGCTCGTGGAGAGTTACTGTGGCTCAGTTGTCATTGCTGGTTAGCTATAGTAATGTGATCGTTGTCGCAAAGCCCAGTTCATGGGAATGTGAGTGATAGCCCTGTTCCTAACCTAGTGTTAGTCGGGAATACCAGTTCTTGGGGATGTCTTCAGTATGTTGTGTATGGTTTACCCTGGTTTGTCTTATGGGATGCAGTGGAAAGGAGCAGCCAGGTGGTGGTAAAGTTGTTGCATAGGGATCTTGGTAGCTTGGCACAGGTTTATTGGCACTGCAGTGTGCAGGATGACCTTATGTAGTAGTGCTATTACACTTTTATTTTATAACAGATCCTAAAGCTCAGAGTCAAAAGGACTAAAACAAAAGTGGGCCGTGATGAGACAGCATTGCTGGATGTCTGTCGTGTCAGCTTAAGCACGGTGAAAGTGCCAGGAAGCCAAACCCAAGAAACTGCCTCAGTTATGCCTGATGCTACTGAACACCACAGCCTTTGCAGTCTCCCTAAACATAAGAAATTTGTTTTCATGCATTCTTTGTGGAAAAAAATCAAGGAAAAAAAGAAGCCAACAGGGAGCTAAGAGACAGCCTGGGCTTCCTCTACCCCTAGCTAAGCAGTAGAGAGCAGTGGGAAACAGTTAGCAAAGGTGTCAGATTTTCTCTAAGGGCAGGCACAAGGCTCTTGTGCCAAATGCTATTTGACATTTAATTTAAGACCCATGTAAAGTAACAGCCAGAGCATGGAGCAGGCAGAACGTTCCAGTTGACAGGCTGGCTCTGTTTGCTTTAATTTCCTTAGCGCAATGGCCAACTTTATCTGTGAGTGAGAAATACTCTGAGTATTCCTGGGGTTTTTGTTAGCCCATCATGAAAAGAGAGCACTGTGTTGTGTTCAGACACTGTTTCGGGCTTCAGGTGGCCTTCATTAGGGAACATAATGCAAGAGACTGGTGTGTCAGCCAAAGAAAGTTGTGCCTCTTTGATTAAATAATGCCAAAGTCAAACACTCAGTTTCTAGTGTGAACTGAGCCATTCAACAGGTTTAAAGATGGAGAGAGAGGATCTGTATGTGGTGGTTAGCAGCCAGGAGGTGTGTGTGTGTGGAAGCAGGCAGGGCTTTCTCCTTCCTTAAATGTGGGTTTCACAGCTGCTCAGTGCAGAAGGGTGTACTTGAGGATGCTGCCATGTACCTGTGCAAAGGGACCATCCAGGGCACCTTTTCTGCTCTGTGCTGGGAGCCCGTGAATGTGAAAGGAAAACTCAAAGGAGGTGATGTGAAGATTGCAGTGGGGCAATTTGTGTTCTAGTTGCTTTTGTTTTTCTGCTGGCATTGGGCAGTGGATCTAGTGCACTGCAAAGGAGCTGAAGTGGGAATAGAACCTACCTGGGTATACAGAAGGAGTGATGGGAGTTTCTGTGTTAAGAGGAAAGCAGCAGTGGAAGCTGGGCTGACTGTGTAGCTAATACTGGCAAAGGGGAAATGTTAAGAGGTGGATGTAGAAATTAGTCAGGAAAAATATTTATTAGTTGATTTTATTTATGTACATATGTATTTTTTAAAGAAGATACATGTATTTGGTCAGCCGAATGAATTATGGTGCCTCCAAGGGTGCAAGTTTGGTGCTGAAGGTGTGGAAGGATTATGTTAGCCACACAGGTAAAGAGTATCAGGTGAGGAAAAGACTATGAACCAAGTGGTTTGCTGCATTGACGACCATAGGCAGCTGCAGAACGTGGAAGCAGTGGGAGGAGAAGGGCTCCCCAGGCAGTGGGACAGAGACAGCAGCCTGGAGGTGGTGTTGGCTGGGTGGAGGAGGATTTGGCTGCTTTTCCAGGGTCATTAGGAAGTCTAGACTTTCCCATAAAAAGATCCCATTTGCTGAAGAAATCCTTGGGCTACCAGTGCCCTGAGGGCTTCACAGAGAACGTGAAGGCATCCAGAACAGCCTGGCTAGGCTGAGGTACCTTCCCTGAGTTATTGTGTGTATATAGACTTTAGAAGATGACTTTGGGGCATTTTGGCAGGAATGATTTCCATAGAGCATGTAGCCCACCCCACCAGAAGGCAGGTCTGGGGCTATCCCACCTGATGGTCGGGGCACTGCTGCTCCAGACTGGCTGGTTGTTGCTCTTCGTCAGGTTCCTTGCCCAGCAGACAAGACAGAGGTGCCAAAACCAACAGCATTCCTCTTAGAAAGCCAGAAAGCAAAGAACTACTTCTGTGTGCTGATGGAGGCATCTGAGGAACTCTATTCATGCAGCTGTTCCCAAAGCTCATAAAGGAGACTTCCATCTCTGCATGGTGCCTGGTGATTCGGGTTATTTGACCAATTGCTTTGTGCCATCCCATGGCTTTAAGCACTTTAAATACCGGCTTCCTTCCTTATGTAGAGAGCATCTCTCAGTCTAACAGCTCACCTGGAGAGAACTTCTTTGTAATGGTGTTCAGAGTAAACCACAAGTATAAACCCCTCTCAGGTCACAGAGTATGCTTTTGTTCCTGTTAATGGGGCTTGCCAATTTCTGCTTCAACTTACCTTGGAAGGAGAAACCGGAGTGAGTTGCTAAAGGCAGGGAAAAAAATGAATGCAACTTTCTAATTCAGGAAAAAAACGAATGCAACTTTCTAATTCAGGAAAAAAACAATTGAAAGATTGAGAAATGCTCTCTTGAATGAGGGTTTGAGTGCCTAAGAGACCAGCAGCTGTTGGATCCCATTATTTTTGCATGCCCAGCTATGTTATCCTTCCTTGTCCTAGGGCCCCCATGCGAAAATCAGTGTCTGAAAAGACTGCCCTGGTGGACTGAACATGAATCACTACTGGTGTGGATGAGCGCTGGGACAGACGGTGATGCCCATCCTGAAAGAAACAATGCTGGGGACTGCAGTAGTGGCTAAAGAGTGATAAATGTAAGAAACCTCCTGGCATCTGCGCAAATGTAGATGATGGTTTGAGCCTTAAGGAGTTTATAATGTGGGACCAGCAGTATAGTTTGAACAACCATAATGCGGTTGGAGATGATACCATCTTGGGAAGATGTGACTAGCCTGGGACCATTGTGCAAAGGTTCTTGTACGCATTTATCATACATTTTTGTGGCATGATTTCTTTTTCATGATTGGGGCTTCCTGAAAAGGCAGTTGAATGGTTCAGCAAAGAGAAGAATGTGTATTAAAAAACCAAACAACCCACCACAATGTGGGAAGGAATCCTGGATAACACTGGGGGACCTTCCAAAACTGGTGTGTATTTTTACTTTGCTTTTAGCAATCTAATTTCTCTTTGTATGTTGCTTGTGCTGAGGGGGACTAAAGTAAACTGAGTTTATCACAGCAGAGGAACAGAAGCAACTCCAAGTGTATTGGTCTATATCCTGGAAATAGGAGACTGCTTATTCTGTTATCTGCAGCTTATTTCCAAGGGAAAAAGGAAGCATTTGAGTCCTGAACTGGGTGAAATCCCCTTGAGTGTATCATCTCATCCTATAGAGTAGGACATAGAACCCAGTTTTGTGAGATGCTGTTTTGCCTCCTGGGTTTGTTGAAAAGCTGCTGTGCCAGACTGGGGGATATTTACTGTTCAGATGGAAAAGTACCTCTCAGCAGGAGTGAGAGATGTGGCTTAAAATACATGTGATAAGCTTTATCTTCCTCTCCCTACTATTTTCAGCCATTGCCATGATTAAATTTGTGAGAAGAGTAGTAATAATAAATAAACTATATATTACTAAGGGCAGAAAACCCCAGGAGGGGGGCATTGAGTGGTACAAAGAGATACAGGCACGTTTAACGAAAGGGCAGAATTTGGCTGAACATCAGGAAAAACATACTGAGAGTAAAATAAATTTGGCGGTAGGACAGTTCTCAACAACAGTAGCAGCAGTCTTGTTACCCAGACTAATTTTAAACACTCCTGTGTAAGCATCACTCCCATCTGGGCCTGGTTAGAGAAGGTTTCAGTCACATGAATATTTTGGAGATGTCACCTTTTGGCCTGAAATTTTCCATGGAAAATATTTTGAATCAGTGAGATAATTTATTTAATTTCTTTCCATTTCAGCCATTCTCTCTCTCAAGGAATTTTAAAAGGAAAAATCACTTTGGAAAGGCAAGGACAAGGGAATTGTTTCAGCTGGTTTAGCACATCTCTTCTTTTGAAAGAGTTTTGAGCCAGCCACCTTCAGTCCAGATTTTTAGGACTAGGTAACAGTACCAAGATGAGTTGGAGGAAGTGACTAAAAGGTGAAGACGCTTGCCCAGTTCCTGTCACAGACCTGCATCTTCGGAGTTAAGCGGGTCTGCAAAGACTGGCAGCATCAGAAACTCCTTATCCTCATTATACAGACCAGACAGAAAAGGACAGAGAGTCAGGAACAACATTTGGCCAATGGTGCAGAATACATGATGTCAGCCAAAAAATTTGCTCCAAATTCTTGTTTCTTCCTTCTGGTACGTTTTTCTTTCCTGCAGTCAAAGTAGCGCAGTACAAAAGCTCTTTTACTTATTCACCGTGATTAAGCACTGAGCTTAAAAGGTGTGAGAGGTAGGGAAAAGATGGTGCAAATGACTCAACCTCTCCTTAAGCACATGTGTGGGCAGCCTGAGGGCATCATGGGCTGTTGGTTGGGAGGGCATGGTGCTCCTCACTGGGCTCTTGGGGATCGGGAGGGACTGGATAGTGCTGGATGGTTTTGTGTTTGCTGCCTGGCTTGGTTCTCTCATAACATGGCTTGCAGCGCATATTTTGTGAAGTGAGAATGTGCTCTCTGTTCACTTCTAACACACCTGTTTGCTCCACAAACAGGCCTGCCAATTAAACAGAGAGGGCAAATCCCACAAGGAGCTTGGTTGCATATGCTAGAAGATGTATGTATGTAATAAACGGTATTATGAGGTATACACCCAAGCCTATTTATGAGTTACCATATGAGAGAGAAAGCATGGTCAGAATAGTGAATAGGCTCAAATAACGTATGGATTTATGTGCTAGATCCACCTCCAACCCCCTGTTTCATCCTGGACAAGTAATTTAGCCTCTCTGGGCCTCAGATGTTCTACTGAGTACATCTGGGTTGATAAAAAGATCCTTTTTATCTGCTTGGTCTACTCTGATTCCTAGGGCTCTGAAACAGGATTGCCTGTCTTGATTTTGTTGGGATTTTTACAAATCCCAAGTAGCCCAGTTATTGCTGCTGTGTTTCAGCCTGTTTTCTTGCAAAGCAGAGACTGTATAGGAGAGAAAGCATTGTTACACCTTTCAATCCCCTTTTCTGTTTCATAATATGTACTTCCTCTCATGAGTAAGTGAACTGGATTTTACTCATCAGATGTGAACTAAATATTGGTTTCCATAGAAGTCAGGTACCTCTGTACTCAGCAAAGTCTTGTTATTACTCACCAAGAGAAGGGCAGCCAACATCGTGCTTCAGCTGTAGCTGACAGGCAATTTATCTGGGACCAATCCCTTAACAGGGGGCTTCAGCCTTTCCTGAAATCTTATCCCTTGCCTCTTCATGCAAGGGGGGCTGCTGGCTTCATGGAGCAGCTCATTTCAGACAGATGCTGACAACTGGAGCTGAGTGGTGGTTAGGGAATGTGATGGAAAGTTGCAGCAAATGTATTAATTGCACTGGTTGGGGAAGGCTAGATCATTTTGCTTCATTTTCTTTCTGTAAAAGCCTTGTGCACGGGCTGAGCCTTGCTGAGTTTTTCTCTTGTACAGTAATTAACTAACACAGCCTGGAGTCCTAGGCTTCATCCTCTCATCCCAGGAAGGAGCGCTATTAACCAAAAAGGATTTGATACCCTCCCACTGTGTCCTGTTTTCTCTGCTCTTGCCTGGTCCTGCTATTTGCTTCAGCATCCCAGGTCAGTTAAGATCTCGGTTGCCCATGCACAAACCTGACAGGCTCATGGGGAGATTCTAAAATGATGCCGGTTCAATTAACAGGATATAATTTGCCCTTTGGTGAAACCCTGGGCCCCCCTGCCAGGCTAAGCGCTGTCTGCCAGGGCACTTAGCACAGGGAGGAGCATTCCCATCACATCTTTCTCACTGGCAGGTCGCAGAAACAATGTACTCAAGTAACTGCAGTAGGAAAGTAACTGTATTTTTATCCCAATTTTATTTTTCCTCATGAAATGGGTTTAGAGACAACCAGAAAGGTGTTCCTGTTATTCCATGTGAACAAACCAGCTGACAGCTATAGCTTTCATTTTAGTCTGGGAATCCTGCTGGCTTTTTTTTTTCCTCCCTTCCCCACGAGGCCCTCTTGCAATTTGAGTTCTGCACTATAGGTCACAGTTTGGTTTGGTATAAGGTTTTCTGTCTCTGTGTTGCTCAAATGCTTTTATGAATGTTTGCTGTTTGCTGCGTTTGGTAACCTCCTGAGTACTCAGTGTTGCTTCTCTCTCTCACCTTTGAGATGTGTTGATATATCTGAAGAGATACAAATATCAAAACATATATATTCATAGTGTCTGTTCCCTGTTCAGGTGCACAGATGAAAGTAACGAGATGAGTCAAACCTCATGTGAAAGTGATGTTCAGAACAGGGGGAGGGAAGGAAACAAGATGCATTTTAGTTTTTCTTAGCATTCAGCTACTTTGGACAGTAGCTGCTCCCATGAGATATTTAGCAAGTTAGAGAGGTTGCAAAGGGATGAATTTATATGCTTCTGTGGTGGAACTTCTCACACCAGAGGAGGTCTTCTCCTAGAAAGAATATGTGGAAAAGGCTGGTGTCGGTTGCTGCTGCTGTTGGGGCAGGAAGGAAATCTGGCAGAAGCTGCAATGAGAATAGAGACAGAGTTTGGTCTGGCTACACTGGCTCAATCATGCAGTGGGAAAAACCTGCCCTTAACTTGAGTCTTAAGGAATGCTTTCTTTTTTTCCTTGCTGCTTCTCTTTCCCAGGAGACTTCCCTGGGTTTATAAATGACTGCATTTCCCTCCAGTGTGACAGCTGCAGCTTCACCTCTTCTCGTGTGAACCTGGAGTCAGGTCAGACTAAAATGCTGAATCTTTCCTTTCTCCTTCCTGTGGTTCTCTGGCCCCCTCCTTCCTTCTCCATATCAACTGGCTGTATTGCCATAACTTGAGGATTAGCTTTTCCCCGCAGGACTGAGCTGAAATGCAAGTGCTTTACTGAGCAAAACAAATCTCTTCAATATTAGCAAGCCAAAGCAAAATGCTTGAGCACATGTGTTTTCTGTTAGCTGACTTCTCCCCCAGCCTCATATTTGGTCCCAGTGTCAGATTCCCTCTTAAATATGCTTAGGAGGTCACAGAAAGCAGGTGAATAGTCATACAATAAAAATCACATCACACCTCTTAAAAAAAATAGAAAAGAATTACATCCCGTCTTTCCCTCTTCCCCCCTTGTGCACAGTAGAGGCAAAGACCTGATTATGCACTCAGTGGGAATGAACTCAAAATGAGTTTTCCTAGCAGGTTTGAGCACAGTGATGTAGTCAACAGGATCAGGCTTTTTGTAAATGAGCACAGAGAATTATAGAGTGCCCTAAGTTAAGCAGGTAAATATAGGTCAGACTTTCAGCTGGTGTAAATTGTCTTCCCTGGAGTGATGCCACGCTGCATTAGGGTCTGGCTCCCAACTGCATGTGCTTGTGCCAGCTAGGCATTCTCGGGAAGTGTATATTGAGTAAGATGCTGAGAAGATGGCAAAGGTATGTATGCAGAACACACCTCTGAGTGTTTGGTGCAGGTGTGTGCAATAAAGCTTGGATGGGGTTTTTGAAACCATGACTCAGTTCCTTTAGGAAGATCTGATACTGGGTTTCTGTTATGTTAGCTAAGGAGAGGAGAGCCAAGCACCCCAGACATCCCCAGCACTTCTTAACTGGTGGAAACTCATACAAATCTCCTTGATTGATTTGACCTTAAATAAGCAAATCTAATAAAACATTGAGGTCTTGGTCTTGTGCATGAATTTTATGAGTTACCCCAGACAAAGACCTGTGCTTTGACAGACACATGAACTAACTCAAAGAAAGCCCTAGAGACATTGTGAGGATTTTGCCTTATCTAGTTATCTATTTATTTGCTTTTAAATTCAGTCTGTCCAGCAAAATCGTTTGTCAAAGAACATCCAGCAGAACAGAGTAATCAACTTCCTTAGGTTGAATAAAATCTTCCTTTTTCACCTCTGCGTTCTATTCATGTTGGTTTGTGTGTTTATATCGTTTTTTGTGTCTGAGAGTTGACAGGGCCTAGATCATGCTTTGCCAAGGAAGGTTGGACCAGATGATCCTTCAGGTCCCTTCCAACCTGGAATTCTGTGTGTGTAAAAACACAGAGAAATGTTGAGGAAACCTGGTTGCATTCAACAGTGCGCTTGAGCCACTGACTTCTCTCTATTGGGCACAAGTAAAGTGCGAACAGCACTAACATGTGAAAAAGTTTTTAAAAGAAAGATAATGATAGATCAGGGCCAAGACTTGCCTCTTGTTTTACTAAACGGTATATATGACTCATATCTGAGGTACCTTTTGAAAAGGAAGCTATCATGGTGTGTGCAGGTGTGTAAGCAATTGACCTTTGTATAAACCAGTGACTTTATTTGAGTTGAGATTTGATTTCAGAAGGCAGCCTTTGAGCCGAGAGAACAATTGTCCTTGTAATTCTAAGATAGCTTTTCTTGGCAATAAGTATCCTGGGTTTTATCATCCTGATTCTTTTTTTGTTCACAAAGTCCTGCACTCTGCTCGTGAGTCTTCATTGCTCTGTTTTTTTCCAGTTTTTGCTGATGTCAAACAGAGGATGAAAAAAGCAATTGAAGCAATTGCAGCAGAATAGGTTTTCCACCTCTAACATCTGCTTGTGCTTGCTTGGTATACTGTGAGTCTTCAATATCATGTTTATGAAGTGGGCTGGTGTGTGATGCTGAGATGAATGCAAGTGTACTTCAGAAGTGCGCAGCCCTGCAATCTGTGTAGTAAATATGGCTGTCACGTTCTATAAATTCAATCACCATGTTCTCAGGACGACAGTATTTTAAGGAGTAGCTGAGCAATTCCACTAATGAAAAAGCTGGGAGAAAGAAAGGTCACAATAATTCAGCCTGTATCTCTTGGAAATCCTTTTGGCTATGAAAAAAACCAGACAAAACTTTTGGTGCAAGAGGTCTCACCTTTTAATTCTCTTTTCTTCCTTCATTTGGTCGTAAAATCCATGTAATTACTTCTAGGGGTTCTTGGTGATCACAGTGATAGTGTTTCTAAGCAGTTAATTTGGAGCTTTGGTCTCATAAATAGCGAAAGGCAGCTGCTGTAACACTTGCTAAACAGGGAGTGAAGCAGCCCTGGTCCACTGGATGCTTTCAAGGTGTTCAGCTGAGATTGGAAAGAAAGAGAAGTCTGATGGCGGCGGGCAAGAGGGTAGATGTTCTTGCAGCATGTGTAAGCAAAGAGGTAATGGAGATGGTTTTTTGCCTCTGTTTTCCCCTTCTTTAATAAAAGTTGTAGGGGTTAAAAAGGAGAGAGAAGTGACAGGAATGAGTCTTCAAAGTTCATCTTATAGTAACAAATTAAAGATTATCAACAGTAACCTTGAAGCAAATCAGTAATCCATAGGTATCTGTGTGAAAGAATAGTAAATGACCATAATTTCACAAGGGATTAAAACCCCCAAACCATTACCATGTAGAAGCTGAAAACAGGGGGGTTTAAAATTACTATTATTATTTTTACAGTTTCTCACTAGTGGTGGAAATTTGCTATTAGAGCAACTTACTTAAGAGTACATCAGCAATATCCTTGCATGGAAGCATTGATTATATCAAATGTGTTTGTTTTCCCTACGAATCTAATTTTCTTCCAACCAGGAGCAGAGCGCAGGGATCTGCATAGTATTATGTAGCATGTGTTACACATGAGGTCATAGTGAAACACCCATTGCAGCAACCTCATGCTTTTAAGATCTGAGAAGATGAAGCAGAGCTCAGTTGCATGCTGTAACAAGAAGTAAAAAAAAAATAAACAAAGATAAGTTCTTAAAACAAAGTAATATGCTCCCCACACACCGGGATTGGAAATGTGATAGTGTCCTGCCCTTCCAAGCTGTTTTAGGAGGAGAATCAGGGAAGATCAGCCAAGCTGTGCTCTTGAGCTAAATCTGCCCTTTGCACCGCATGACCTGCAAGACCTGCTCCAGCTCAGGTCCTCTGAGGGGCTTGGACCAGTGTGATGGGGACAATCCATACACTGAAACGTAAAATCATGTTAGAGCGGGAGACTGGTTATTGACGTGGTGATTGCTTTGATCACTCGGGACCAGCCACATGGGATGCCTATGTGTTGTTTATTGCTTTAGACAGGAGCTTGGCAGCAGCAGTTGAGCAGAGGATGTACTGAGGAGGAAAGGCTGGGAAAGATGAAAGAAAAACCTGCCCACTCAGCTGGGGAGGATGAGGTTGCTGTGAGATACAGGCTTGTTTCTCTCCAGCACAGCTGCTAGGTTATGGTACTCTACTGCCTTTTTTTTGTCATTAGGTTTCGGGTTTGGATGTTTCTGTCTCAGTATTACACTCTGTTTTCTTGTCTTTGTGTCTTGAACCTAGCTTGGGAACCTAGTGAGTGAGATAGAGTTTGGAGAAGGACCCACTATGATGATAAATAAGGTGAAACCAAAGCCGTAGGCCCCAGATAACGGATGTTCCATTTCACAGGATGCACCGGTTCGAGGAGTTTAATTTCTAACTAGTTAAAGATCCGTCTTGTGAAAAATGACTTCCCATTTCCAACCTATAATGAAAATAAAATAGTGGAAAGACAGATGAGTTAGTGCTCCTAGTAATCTGTTATGTAGCTGGGTGAGAAATAAAACCATTTGTCTCTCCCCCTTGACTGACTTTTCTTACACAAAATAACTGTGTAATTGTCTTAAACCCTGAATAGAGAGCATAGTCTGGAGGGAGGAGGTTCTTATATTTCAGCTGGCTCACAGCTGTTCGTTTAGGGAGAACAAAGTTGTGTGTGTGAAGGGAATTCACTGGGAACCCATTTCTCAGAGCCGTGACCCTTTTCCTGTTTGTCAGATGCACTGATTATCTGCAGTACGTTTTCTTGCGAAGTATCGTGTGAGATTCTGGCAACGCAGCTCCCTTTGAGCCCAAAAGGAGTCCTAAGCTGGCTGAGACTTGTGTGGACAGCGTGAGACCGTGCACTTCTCAGACAAGGAGAGGAGCTGGGTGGAGCTGTGGAGCTCAGATCTGCACCTTGGATATGACAGTGACAGGGGCAGATGGACACAAGAGTTAACACTGTAAAATAACCGGAGTCCTCGTGCTGGTTGCTGTCGGGTTTGATTCACTCTTGAGGTTTGCCAGTTCAGTGAGAAACAAAAAAGGATTGGGTTACAATTTGACCCAAGAAGAGTTGCAATTTGGAGGGTATTTGCAAAATTTGCATTTTAAAAATTTCTATTGATTTTTTTAATTGTTGAAACAATGTAAAGGAATTTAGTGGGAGCAAGATTATTTTTGTTGAATTTACTGGAGCTGGATGTGTTTTTTGTTCCTTTATTTAATTACATTTTAAAGAGCTAATTCTGAATGTTCTCCATGTAGATTCAGATCCTTATTTACCACTGCATTACATAGGCTCAATTTTAGAGCTAGACATGGCTACTTTTAGAGCTAAGCAATGGCTTCCCAGGAATGAAGGAGATTGATCTCTCTTCTGATGGTACTGGAACATGGTGAAGTTTTGCTCAAGAGCGAGAAGAGATCTCAGGAAACACCAAGAAGCCAGTATTTCAGTGCATGGCTTGAATGTTGCCTTCTGTGGCAGTGCCTTTATCTTTTTTTTTGTCAAAAAGATGACCAGTTCTATTTGAAAAAGTGTATATATATTTTTCCCCAGTATGTTACATGTGAAATTCAGAGACAGTGCAGTCTAAATTTTACCCAAGGGCTAGCAGTGTTATGTCTTTCAACAGAAGCTTTCAAAACAATCAGTAGTTTCTTGTGTTGAGGCAGATTTTTCCTCTTCTGAGAGCAGAAACTGTGTTTTAGTTGCAATGTTGATAGTAAGCTTTTTAAAATTTGGAAGTTGTAATATGGAGAAAAGCAGAACTCTTGGTACAGTGCAAGATTCCGTAATTAAATCAATGTGCCTCCCTGTTGAGAAGTGGATGACTGAAGGCTGTGTACCTCTGTCCCCTTCCTATAATCCCAGTGGTGTGGAAAGTGCAGTTTCTTCCCAGAAATTATCCAGCAGTTCACAACAATAAAGGCACAATGCTGTTTGTCAAACATGCTTAATAAACAGACATGGAGGAAGTTCAAGTTTGTATAATATGACGGGGAGGAGGCGAGTCAGGAACAAACACAACCTCGGAAAAGCAACGGGCGTAAAGGGGATTTTTGTGCTTTTCTTTCCATTGCAGGAGTGAACTGATTGCTAAGAACAGGCGTCACCCTGCAGTAGGTATCACGTGAATGTGGGAAACCTGCCCAGCTTCTAGTGGGTCTTGGCCTTCAGGGAGTGTTGGGTCTGTTCTGTCTATGAAATGCATTGAGGGTCTGAAGTCACAGCTATATGAGATCCAACGCTTGAGCAGTGAGGTAACCCTGACCAGTGGTAGAGAACATCAGAGAACAAGTTTGCTTTTAGGAGGGCCCAAGGATGGCTTAGGTAGTGTCTTACTGACATTGTGGCATTGCTCTGGGGAAAGGTGTTGTGTTTGTTTGCATCTGCACCCTATGTATGTATTTCTTCCTGCTCTAGGGTTTCATGGTTGACTACGTGAGACTAAAACTGTGTGAGATTAATGAATAGGAAGTTGTTCCCTGAGCATGACACCCTGAGAATGCCCCTGAACAGGGCAGATGTTCATCTACATATTTAGATGTTCATCTATATATTTAGAAGCTCTGCAGTAAATCTCTATATATAGAAGATCTACAGCGGATCTATATATTTAGAAGTTCATAATATATATTTAGAGGCTCATCTACATATTATAAATATTTATATTTATAAAATATATTTTTTATTATTGTGTGTGGATTAAATTCCTCCTTCAGTGAGATTTCACCAAATGAATTTGACCAAAACATATGTGTAGAAGTTCTCCTGTGCTTTGGGTTTTTGCCTCCAGTTTGCTTCCAACGCTGGTGCAGGAAGGGATGAACACCTTGGCAGCCCATGTACAGTCTCTCCTGTTTGACTATTGCCTCTGTGCTTTTCCATGAACACGCAAGAGGCAGTGTAAATGACAGGTTGAATGTGAAGGAACTGAAAGCTGCAAATGGTTTGGAGCATGATTATGTTAAATAAGAGCTAAATAATTTCCATGGGAATGTCAATAAATGTTGTCCACATGCTTTTGACTGGCTAGCCTGGTGTGTATTCCTAATGGAAACAAATTGGATATTTCAGTCAACTAAGTGCCTTTCGCCCGTCTAAGCTCCATTTAAAAACAACATTATTTCAACATGTTTTTAAAACACCTTTTTCTAACATGATCCAGGAGCCTGTGCAAAAATAACTTGGAATAATTTTGAAATCCATTCGGGGCCAAGACAGACAAAAGGAGCCAACACCTTTGGGCAAAGAAAATGAGAAAATGTAAGGAGAAGAGCCAGAAAGGAGGGAGGGAAGAGATGTTAATGGAAAAATCTACCTCTAAAGCAAATGCTGTCCAGAAATGGCTTTTCTTTCTTTTTCCTTGAGAAATCTCCATATAAAACCAATATATATTTATATATATATTTATTCAATTTTCTCATTGAAAGAATACTCCAGCTGTTGAGATAACACCTACTGCCAAGAAGCTGTTGTTTCTGGAGCTCCCTTAAATAATGAGCTTGGTTATTCTATTAACGGAGTATAAGATTAGGGAGTTTGGGTTAAATATAGCGCACAGCAATGCTCAACCCAGATCTCAGACTTGGTTTTGTGTGATTGGTTAATCCATGAATCAAGGAGATCAGATTTAAATTCCACATTCTTAATAAGAAAACAAGTATCTGCTTGTTACCTGAATGATGATGTCCCTTATGTGGTGGGAAACCTCCCCCCACAGGTTGGTAAAGCGATCCATAGGCAAAGCAGTCTCTGCTTCACCATTGCTACATGATCTGAAAATGTAGTAAGTACTGGGTAGAACTGGTTTTTCCAAGGTAAATATTTTAGTTATGAAAGAAAATGAAGCTGAAGGCTTCATCTTACTGAGGGTGACCTTCCTTGCTATGTCCTTTGTAGTGTGGAACAGTAAGCATTTGGAAATATGTTCTGATGGGTGGATGGGCACAGACTGTACATTTGTTTTTACTCATTTCTAGCTTGGTGCCAATACACACAAGAAGGGATAGTCATTCAACAGAATGTTGTTGAGGTTCAGCTGAAAGGTTTTGGACCCTGAACTAATCCCTAGGTCAAGTTTTATGGCTTTTATTTTCACTCAGGTCCAGACCTAAGATCATAGAAGTTATTTCAGTTGAGATTCTTTGTTGCTAATCCAGGTCTACAACTTCCTGTGGGTATCCATCTGAAACACCAGGCACTGGTGGTCCGTCCAGTGGCAAGAGCTAGCATCAGGCCAGCAGGTTAATTTTTAGATGAAATACTGAGAATTCTACATGACAATCAGGTTAAAATATTCTCAGAAAGTAGAGTGGCCGAAAGGACGCTTGAATGTCTGAACTCGGCTCTCTTATTGTTCTAACAGTCTCCTAGTCTATGGGGAAACATGATCATTTGAAGCCACCTCTGATGGAACGTTTTAGTAAAAAATTGCTGAAGAAAGTATCTGTTAAGGAAATGTTAACTTTGAAGTTTGTGGCAATCCTATTCTGAGCAAACTGACATCTAAAAGACTGACAGCAGCTAAGATAAATATAGTAGTGGCGCAGCAGGAGGGCTGAGATGAATCAAGGCATATTCCACTGAGAGACTCCATGACATCCTGAACCGCATCAGTGGAGAAGTCCCAAGACTTGCCCTGTTGGATTTAAAGACACTGGCGGAGCCTGAGGCGTGTTCCAAGGCACAGGCTTCTCCTTCCTTGAAGTCTGTTCCCACTGGGCTTGAATTCTCCCTGGAGATTTTCAGATCTGGCAATACAAGATCAAAAACTCATTATGAAGTTGGTCTGTTCCTCTTTTCGTACTTCCACACTGTTTATATTTGTTAACGCACATCAGGACTTGACTTCTGTTTGAAAGTAGGACTATTGAGCTCTGTTCTTTTTCTTCTTCAGTAAGGTCTGCAGAAGCCCGTACTTCTAAAATAGATGCAGAAGAAAGAATGGCCTTTAGGTCAGCCAGGACTTGGAAGGGGAAGAGCTTAATTCTTTACAGCGATAGAGTTTTCATGTGCTATTAAATTTAAGATGCGTCCTTAATGGTCCACTGGTAGTAGATAGAATCCACTGCAAGGATAAGAACATAGTTTCTTGCCTTCCACTGACTTACAGCTGTTTATTGAGTTTAGTCTGTAATTTTCGGGTGATGGGAATGATGTAACTTCAGACATAGCTCCTATTTCTACATCTGGTAAACGCCTCTGGTCTGTTGTGTCTTATAGATGCCCAGTGTACTTCTCTAGGTCAGAATATATAATTACAGTATTGATGATTACTGAAGATTTAGGAGGGAAGGAATATCAGCCAACTGCAGAAACTTTTCTTTCTTTTGTTTTTCTCTGTTTATTTAATAGTAACCCCTAGATTGTTACAAACAGAAATTGTATCTGGTCTCCTCCCCTTTTTGCATCCTCTGAGCATCTGGACACACTACAGCAAACGACACATTTGAGAACAGAACTTCTCTTTCAGAGAAATTTTATGATGCACCTTTGGATGGTATTATACCAAAGCAGAGAAAATATTTATAAGAGAGTTAACCAAGCAATGTGTGTATATATGTGCACAGCCGCGCATGCCTGTGGGCTCTCTCTGCAGGATAAAAAGCTTTTGTGATGGATTAAGAAAACGTTGAGCTACCGAGGGGTCTGGATAGTAGCAGTTTTCTGAATAGCTGTGCTTTCCCCAGGTAGCATTCAGAAATAACCTTTAACTGCTGAGGCAAGAAAGAAATAAAAGTACAGCAGAATTTCTCTGATAGGGGTTGTTTGGCTTCTGCATGAGCCTGTGTAATATAACTGGGCTGGGCTGCTTTAGGAGCTTCACATTAAGAAAGTGTCTCAAGACCAGTGCAATGCAAATCTTTTTTAGAGTGCTGGGTTCAGAGACTACTTGGTACTGCAGTTAGATAATGATTGTAGAATGGAGGGAATATTAAAAATAGTCATGTTACAGCTGCCCTGTGTCTCAGCTTGTTTGGAAACGCTTTTAATGGCTCTATCTATTATGCCACTCATTTGAATTATGAATGGCTAGTACTTTGTGTTGCCCAGAAGCAATAATCTCAGCAAGACTGTGTTCTCTTCACAGCTTCATTAACCTCTACAATAAACAGTCAAGGCTTTAAGGTATAAAAGTTCATGGAGTAAATGTTCTGCAGCTCTTTGGGTGGGCCATCTGTCTTCTGAAGTAGCCATGGGTGAATGCTATATAGTTATTTCCGCTAAAGATCAGTACAAAAATCAGGTTTTCAGGGGCCTGAAGATATTGTAGGTTGACCCCAGATCTTGTTGTGTTCATCTGTTCCCAGAACCCACTTGTAAGCTCCTTCAACAGAGCTCAGTGTAATTGGAAAGACGCTCAAAATGATGTGTGGGCTTGGGATGTCTGCATCCTTTTAGGGTGGAAGTGAAAAGACAGGTTGCAGTTATTTCTGTAGAAAATAAACAGTGCTTTTTGACATGCTGCTTCTTGCTGAATTTGGCACTTGGCTGCAATCTGCCCTAGCTGGGGGGAAGAGCTGGGTGGAGAGATCTCATGGAAAGATCTCTTGGATAAGCTTCCCATCTGAGAAGTACTTGGACAGAGGAGCAGAAAAGTGGAGAATAAGCCATCCATGAGGGACTCTGGTTTCTTATAGCAAAGACTTGGCTGAGTGACCCACAGACAGGAACCTGGCTTTGGGAACTGCATACTTACATGGCCCTCTCAGACAGTAACTAAGCTGGCACTTAAGCTCCAGATAAAAAATCAAACACAAAACCGGTAAATGTGTTAATAATGACTGGAAAACTCCTCAATGACAAAATCCTGAAATGATGGGGCGAGAATGTGTGGCACCAGGCTCAGCAGTTATCTGGGCTTGACAAGAAAAGGAGTGAGTTGGTTTTTGAGGTTAGGTTAAAAGTGGAACTGAGGGAAGGGAGTTTATGGTGTCTCACACTGGGTTTTGAGTGTGCCATAGTCCCTCAAACTGTTACGGTTATTGCTTTGAAAGTTATTATAAACTATGCCCTATTGTTAGCTCTTCTAAGGCTCTGCAGGAGAAAATGCAGTGATGCTCTGACTTGCAAAATATGCAGTATCTGATTGGGCTGGGATAAATTCATGCTGTAATGAGGTTACATATGTGCTAATAGAGCCATATTCAGCTTCTGATACAGCAATGCTGCTTCTGTCACAAACTGTCTTAAGTTCAGCTTGTGGCTAACAACAAAAAATGGGAGCAAAATTTATTCATGCTCTGAGCTTGCAATGCAGATTTCACCACTGGCCTATGAGTAATTAAATAATGATTGGAAACAACATTTCCAGAGAGAAATTGCAAGAAAAATTCCAGTTCCTACTTGGACAAAGCTCCTTTTTAAGATCTAACTTCTCTGTCTCTGTTCATTTAGGTACTCACAGGAGTTGCCATCAGCCAACATTAATTCAGCTGCTTCATAGATCTGCAGCTTACTAGAAAGGAATGGCCATCTAGCAAGTAAGTTTTGTGATTGGCACTCATATATGCTTTTTAAATTTCTTCTTTCCTTTCCAGAAATGCTGTAGGGTTCATTCTGAGTCCTGACAGAAATTAGACCGTGCAATGGCAATGAGTTGTTTTATATACAAGCTACTGGAAAATACACAGGACCTCTCCGTTCAGCTGATGAAAGCAGAGATGGCATCTTCTAAGTTCTCTGGGCCTCTAGCCAAATTTATCCCGAAGATAATGGGTACCACAGGTAATTTAATGAACAAAGAGCCTCTCCCCGCAGCTATGTGCAACTGCTGATGGTTACCTAATCCTGCAGCTGCACACAATTGCTGATGGTTTCATGATCCTATCTTCAGCTATCTTACACAGTCCACTTGCCTCTTTTACACTGCAAAATATCTTGCTTGCTGTATGTTATAGAGGATCTTGTGACAGGATGCTGTCTTACTGGCTATTTATCTCGTTGCTCTAGATCAAATCGAGTTTCTTTTGATTTGATTCCCCTCTGGTCATATGCGTTTCTAGTATACTGAGAAAATCTTCTGAGCAAACAAGGGCAGTGGTGGCTTAGGTGAGTCTTATTGTGCTTTCTGAGCATCTTCATGAGACAATCTGCAATCATCCTTCCTCACTGTTCTTTCTTCCTCTTGCTATAGCAATATACTTTTATAGTCAGTGAGATCATGCATTCGGAGATGTTGTCTTGATGTGAACCTGTATCTATGAATATGTCTGTGTGAATTATTTCACATCAGCTTTTGGCAGCAAACTAGCGTGTTCCCATTCTTTCACATGTGCTGGATTTCTTTCCTTGTGGAATTTTCCAATGGTGAAACAAAATGTGTGTCGGGCAGGAATTATATCTGGGCTGTAAATATATTTTGTGGTTTTGAGGTTGTTTTTTGCTTAGTCATCTCACATTTTGCCCAGATGTTGTGTGGTCTCAAACCATTTAGTTCTCCTTCCATCTTGTTTACTTTAAGGAAGATTTTACTGATCTGTTAGTTGCTGCTGCCCCTTTTTACCTCTTTCTGTAAATTCCAGATCATGCTAAGTGGATCAGCAGAAGCCAAGAAATATTGGTGTTTTGCCTAAGGTCATTAGCATCTATGCTTAGATCCTAGGCACCCTTTTTTGGAGTCCTTTGCTCTAGTTATGAGAAACAACAACATAGCACCTGTATTGTAATTTTCATCTGCAGCTCTTGAAATTCTTCATAAGTGTCTGTCAAATACTCATAACTTCTATGTGGGAGGGTAGAAACCCAGGGAAGTGGAAGGTCCAAGTGCACAGGGGACTAAAGCAATGCACTGTCTCTTTCCTCTATCCCAAACAGCTTTGGATTCACAGCTCTGAATGAGATGTCCAGACTCACAGTACAACATGCTGGCAGAGCTTGGGATGTCAGTGTAGTACTCAAAAACCAGAATATGGAGTAGAAAACAACTTAGTTTAACATAGGGTTCAAGTCTTACACAGATGCCTCTCTGGCTGTGAGTGCTTTTAGGTACCTTAAATGTGGCTCCTGGGAAGGATTTTTTTGTTGTTCTTTTCAAATGCTTAAGCTGCTTTTTGCATCTTCAGAACAAGGTGGCACGAGAGCCGCTTTCATTTTTTGACTTTGTAATTCCTTCAGTAGCTAACTCCATGTTTTTGATTCCTTGGGCTTTTGCTCAAGTCTCTGGAACATAGATGCTTTCTCAGTTTGTTTTCTAATTCATATCTCAGTGGCAGGAAGGAAACGTGCACAGCAACAAAACAGGTCCTATGAATGCTTAAGAGAAAAAGATTGCAAATCATCCCATTGTGGAAGCAGTAGAAATCTGAATAGCTGACCTGTGTGAAAGGTGAGGCTGGGCATTCCAACTGGCTCTGGAATATGCTCATTAGCAATACTGTTTCATTGTGTAAACGGATGCAGAGTAAAAGATCTGTCCAAGAACATCCTTAAAACAAACTCTTGAGTTTATTTTTGTGTGTCAAGGTAATGTGAGTGTGCATTTCAGTTAACTTGTAATTAATGAATGATAAAGCTGAGCAGCACCTGGCCTGGTATTAAGTCTAACTTGGCGAATCTTATCGGAGGGTCTTACTTAAGTGTGTGATAACGCAGATCTGAACTTAAGCACTGAAGCTGACTGTTTGTCCACGTGGAAATACATCTAAATCCTTAAAGTACTGTTCAGACCTAATGGTAGAGTTACTGGACGTGTAATCAGTGTGAGCATGCCATGCCACAGCTGGCATGTGCGTAACCCTGTGTGTTGAATTGGAGTGGAAATATGCTAGCTTGGAGGAGCTTGATTTGTACGTGACTTCATGTCAGAAACAATTTCATACTGAGAAGGAAATATTTGCATTTGATTACTAAGAGCTGATGTGTTTAGTCAACAATTATTTATATTTCTGTATGAGGAAGATAAGTAATTTGACTTATTAATAGGCAGATATATACAGATCTTAATCAGAAGGCTTCAAGGATTTATGTTATGAATTTTACATGAAAGCACAGTTCAGGCTGTATCTGACACCCATTAACTGAACTGGAAATTAATATTTCTGGGTTTGATGATATTTATGAAGAAGGAAATCGAGCTTGTCAGTGCCTGTCATGCAGTGAAACTGGCTTTTATTTCTCAGCAAAAATTTGGAAGGTGTTTGAAAATCTTGAGGGCTGAGGATTTTGGTTTTTCATCAGTTCATCCAAGGTACTTTTTTCCTATGAAAAACCTGGGTCTTTTCTTCTTTTCATGTGGGGTGTGTGTGGGGTTGGGAACCACGCTTATTATGAGATCTCATTTTTCTCCATAATCTCTTTAAATATACATATTCTGGCTATATAGAACTCCATTAGCCTATGTTTTTAAACTCATGGAAAACTCATGGGTGAATTATTGGCTTGGAGGCTGCAGTGCTGAAACGCATGCATGGTTTAGTCATTTGGCGAATTACAGAACTCAGTCTTACTGAACACTGAGGTATAATCTTTTTTGGGATTTTCTTATGTACAGGTTGATTTCTTTTAATAAAAAAAAATATACAAAAAGGTTTTAAGCCAAAAGTCTTTGGAAAGTTAAACAATAATCATTCAGAAATATCAAAAATGAAGAGAGGAGATTTATAATAACAATGTCTTCACCCATGCAGGACAAACTAACCTTATTCTGTGAAATTTTCTGCTTCTTTCTTTCAGTCTCTCTTTTTATAATCCCTTTCTGGCTTCTTGAATTGAAAGGATGAATTGTATTTGTCAGTCATGAAAAAGAATCCAGGGAAATGCAGTTTTTAGACTTAACAGCGTTTATATTTTGAGCTTCTATGAAAGGAATATATTTTAGCTTTTTCTCAACAGGTTAAATGTTGAATTATGGGCTTAAATTTGTAGGCACACAGCGAACAAATCACTGCTGTCCTCAGTTGGTTTTGTTCCCTATCTTTCACAACATCTGCTGTTTATAGATCTGTCAGCTTTGGGCTGTTGCCTACATGGGCTAGATTTCTGATGGGTAAACATCAGGTCTTCTCTCAGCTGGGTAGCTCGAGGAACTGCTGGCTCCAGCTTCTCTCCTATCTTTGGTCGTATTCTCCTGGAGACAAGATAGATAAAAATAAACATTTTGTATGGCCCTGTTTTGGCAGCCCCTGTGCAAAAGGAAGGATGGCTGAGACAGAGAAACAAGAGCATAATGGAAACATTCCTTTATAGGATTAAGAGTTCAAGCCTTTCAGAGGAACTGATATAGCTAGAGCTGGCTGGTGATGCCTGACTTAGCAAAGAGTATGTTAGCATGACTGACAAAACTAGTGAAATCCTCTCTTGCTTGGCAGGTACGTATAGAGATTTGTTGCAAGTTAGTGCCATAGTTCACTCCAGGATTCTTCAGTCACACAGAAAGTCATGGTTCCTATGGCCCTTTCTGCAAAGGACGGTGAAGGTGGGGAAGAAGCACTGCTCTCTTTGCTAACAGTCTGCCTATTGATGACAAATGAAATGCTCCAGCTCTGCAGTGCTGAGCATCCATCCTGTTTGAGGGAGACTGTGGTTTGCTACTCATAGCTATCTATATCCATTAGCCATGCTGCAGGGCAGAATGAACGGAGTAAATGGTGTTCAGGCCCTTCAAAGTACGAGTAGTCAAATTTAAATGTATCTAGAAAACACGATGTAATGTTTCCATTTCTTCTTGTCCTCCTTAACTAGCGTTCAATATGGGCCTGTCTTACTGTGTTAATGCTAAGACAAGATGTAAGTGTGCTACTGCTGCGCTGAAAGCTAATGCTATGAGAGGAGTGAGTGAGCAAGGACAGCCACCTTATAATCCAATATAACAGAACAGTGTCCTTGCTGGATAATATGACAGTGTCTTGCAATTATTCTTTTTAGAGTAAATTCTTGGCTGATTGAGTAGTTGAGGCAGGTATCTGAAGACCTCTATTTGCCCCCAGTGTAGATATAGGCTGACGAACTGAGGGTTTCTGTTTTTTTTTCACCCACGTAGTGTCCGCTAATGAACCTTCTCCGTGTCTTTGAAGAATCCTTTATAGTGGTGAGAGGAGCAGCAGATGTGTCTGAGCAATCTGGTTTATGATGCTGTTCACAGTATGTTTTCTTTTTTTTTCCCTCTTTAAAATTGTCTGACTTGAAATGGGAGTGCTCTGATATAACTTCCTCAAAAGTCTTTCAATTACTTTTGCAGGAGTAAGTAACAGGTTTGCACTATGGAAAATGAGGACACTAAGGTGAACATCAAGTTGCGGATGCTCTTTCCCCCTGACAGACTAATCTGACCATGAATTCAATTGTTTTCACATTTTTTATTTCTCAGGAGTAGGGTCCTGGCCCCTGCAGGCAGGACATCTCCAATCACACCATTGTGGGAAACTCAGGATGGCTTTGGCACAGGACAAACAGAAGGAACATTAGGTTAAGGATTAATTTCTTCCTGAGCTGGCTCTAACAACCATCACCTGAAAAAGCACTGACAAGCAGCTGAGGTGGCAGAAGTGAGTGATAGCATGAGTAGTAAGTAATGGGCAGAGGATCATGATAGTCCTGCCAAATAGTGGTACAAATTGTAGGGTCCTGTTATCTGTTTTTGCAAGGCCTTTTTTTATCCATCAGTCTTTGTCTGCAGGCTCAAATTCAGTGATATTCTGGAATGTAAATACCTAATTGTGCTTGCAAATCAGGTACTTAAACTTCCAAATCCTCGTCATCTTAGTATCTTTGTTGTCCAGATTATATGAATCCTAAGGGTGAGAAAAGGAGATTTCAGTGTGTGAAACTGTCATCCTGACACAATTCATACAGGATTGTGGCATTTTGAAAATGCCACATTAATAATCAGGGATGAGATATCACCCAGAAGTGAGGTCCTCTTAAAGACAAAAATGAAGAAAGTCACAGTAAACATCCCCAGGGCGACATGCTTTGTATGTTGGACACTGTCACCCACTGGATCAGTGACAGAACACACACAATTTCTCTTCTCTGTGTCCCGTTAATGACAAGCTGCTTGGGCAGGTTAGTGAGATGTCCTTCCTTAAGGGATGGCTTCTGTAGTAACTGTGGTGGGCTGCTACCTGCTTTGTTAGATAGCAAATGTCTACCTTTATATTTTGCTTCTAACTTCAGAAAACACCAATAAGGATCATGTAATAGTTTCGTGTAATTTAAAGTACATCTACCCTTAGGTAACAGCTGTTTAGTAAAAAGAGTCACTGACTGAGTTAGCTGGGATTTGGACCTTCAGATTCTTATTTACAACATATTTGTAGTGGGAGCAGGAAATGAATAGGGAATTTTGTGGTAAATGAAGACTTGCATATGGAATAAACTGTGGCTTCTTTTTCAAAGTGGGAGAGTCTTTATTTATGTGATATTATAGACTCCACGAAAAATAAGGTTTTACCATCCAGTGTAGTCCTCTCCTTTTAATGAGATGTAATTAATAACACTCTTACTTAAGTAGATGACCACAAAGAGCTTAAATATTACAGTAGAGCTTTGTATTAGTTTCTGAGGTACATCATAGATGATTACAGGTGCTCTCACTGTGAGGCATAGTGATGCTATTCCCACTGGAATATTTGTCAAAATGAAGCCCTGATAGCTTAGAAATGTGCTGGGGAGAAGAGAATCTCTGGTTGATGCTGTCTGGGTATGGACAGTTCTGTGGCAGCAAAATGCATTCACGCAAGTGGAAATGTGGACAGAATGATGCTATCATCTTTGCATGACAGCTCGTTCAACAATCTTCTGCAGATCTCCTTCCTGCCAAATTAAAATATGGGCCTCTAACAGCTCTTTGTGAATGTCTAGACATCAAATCAAGATTGTTGTTGAGGTTTTCCAAACCTACAGTCCCAAATGCCTTTACTGTCAAAACATCATCATCATGTTTTTGCTTATCGCAGATGTCTCCCATCCAGGCAGTGTTTAGACTCTGTAAGTCTTACATCCACATTTTGTTTAGGTCCTGTATAATCTTTGAGGCAGTGGCCCTTTCTATCGAATGGTTTACATAAAACTTATGTCCAGGTGTTAGCTTTTATTTCACTTCAGTAACATAATTCTTCCTCTGGCTTTGACAGATGCTATGTAGCTCAGTTAAAGGAACTGTCTATATCACTGTGACTGTGCTACCCTTGTCTCCATCCTTCCCTCTGTACTCCACCAAATCACTTTTCTTCATTTTCCAGAGCTTTCACAGACTCTACTCTACTTACAGCCTGTATCAAATGAGATCAAGGTTCCTGCCTCCAATCAGCCCATAATGCTAGCCTTCATCACCTGCTCATTACATTTTCAATCACACATTTCTGCTCCTTTCTCCTAAGCAATCACTCTTGGAGGAAACCCACCATCAGTCTGCACACAGCAATGCCATTAGCATCCTTGAAGTCCATACTTCTACCATGCTGCCTGATGATAATGATTAGGCTGCGTGCTATGATGATCATCTTGATCTCACAGTTTCCGTGTAATTTTTCCTCTTTCTGCACATTTCTGTCATCCCTTGCCTTTGGATAGTGACTTCTTTGGAACCATGGTGGTACCTGTACATTGTGCAATAGTGATGCAAGATTAGCAACAATAATATCTGAAGAACTTGGAAGGATGCAGAATATTCATCCTCTGAAGTCAGCATAAATCTGGTCAAAGCAAGACTTCAAAAATTAGGTACTTTTTTAGCAGATTTTCAGTGTTCTATGGGATGGTGGGGTAGTTATTTGTGTCTTTTATTCAATTTTTTAGTAGAAGTGGGAGTACATTCAGTCGCAGGAACTACTCCACAGTTACCTACTTTCTCACTAGCAGCATCAATGCAAATTTAAAGACATGGTAATGTCTGAAAAAGGACGCAGAGAAAACGGTATGAATTAATTAAACATCTGATTTAGTGGATTATTTAAACCTTCTGGGTGGAAACTTTCATGCAGAGTTAAAATTGCCTTAATTCACTTTGCAATAAATATTTTATTTTAAAATATGCGCACAGCTTTTGGGACGTTGCTATCTCCCCTGATTAATTTTTTCTGGCTTCCTGGTTTGCCTGTGTAGGAAACTTAATACCAGGCTGGGGACTCAGTTCTCTCAGTGACCTGTCTTCAGTAGATCTTTGGGATGTGCTGGAGATACTTGCTTGACTGCATGCCCAGATGCATCTCTGGGAGTCTTGTGCTCACCTAACCACGCTGGGAGTCAGCTGTGGGGGGCTCAATGGGTGCAGCTGACTGTGCATGCTTCTGGGGCATGAATGGCAGGAGGTTGCTGAGATGGTTTTCAACATGTACTGCTGCTGCAGGGAGGCTTGGGGCTGCTACTAATCCCATTTAAAAATGACCTGTAGAAAAGGGATTGCAGCTTGTCCGAATCCAGCTGTTGAGTTCTTTGTCCCTCTAGAAGAAGACAGGTGACTGCATTTAACAGGAGAGCTGGGAAATCAGATTACTCTTTTGACCATCTTTTATCACCATCAGAACTGTCCTTTAGGAAAAAGAAAAACCCACAATTACAGTTGCTTAAAAAGATTAGATTATGTGGCAGAATGCTAACATCATTTCTGCTGCTGGATGTGTCTGCTATGTGTTATGAATATTTCAAGTGAAGCCTCCTCCTCCTCCCCCCACCATTAATTTTAGAGATGGCTAATTAATTATCCTCCCTATGGCAACTGGCTGTGGTTTTTATTAACTTGCCAATCAAAAGAAGAGTCTGAAAAATGACAAGATAATTTTTTTAGTAAGGTATGTCTTCTGTGCTTATTCGTATTTTGTTAGCCAGCAGTCTGCAAAGTTATCTGCTTAATTTGGGAAAGCACATTATTGCGGTTTGAGTAATCTCCCATATTAAAAAAATAAAGATTATTTTGCAACCACAGTGATGAAATTTATTGTACTTCAGTCACGAATATGCTAAACAGATACATATCTTTGCTTAATATAAGTAAATCAGAACCTCGCTCTCCCTTTATAATGATCGTGACAGTGGTGTTACTGTTAATATAATCCTGGCATCAATTTTCTCTTGATGTGGGACATTCCCAGATGCCAGATTTCTGCCCTGCAGTTTCCTGCCATCCTTTTTATTTCTTCACTTTTGAGATAAATCCTGGGCCTGTTTCAGCAACAAGTGTTTTGCAATTGGTTTTGATGGAGCCAAGATTTCGCTGGTTCTCTCTAGTCCACAAACCTAAGAATTGTTCCACCAACGTGAAATGAAGTTTGTACAAGCAGCTCTTCCACATGAAAAGGATGAAAAAATACAGAGGAACTCCTGCCAATGCTTGCTTCATATTGAAACTATTCTGAGGAGGATTCTCAGAAATGAGGGTGAAAACTTGGCGTGGGGAGGGAGTATATAATAATGACTGCTGCAGCACTTTGATAGCAGTTTGTAGCCTTTACACAGTGTAATGCTTACCAGTTGAGGTCCTGCTGCTTTTGTGGGTTATCTCAGGAAGAAACGAGCTCTACAATCCTGGCCAAGTTTAGCAAAGTCACTAATTGGAAGTTGCTTTGATTTCACTTTTCAGCTGCTTGTTCCCACTGAGTGCTATCCTCTGTGTGGGACCATTCCTGAAGGTGGTGACAAATTCCTGCTGGCTAGGGGCTGGTGTGTGACCTTCCCTTTTAGAGGCAATCAGCTCTGCTGAATGTTTCTCTCTCTTTATTCTGCACTTCTACCCATATTACCAAATGGAACCATGTCTCACTCAGCTCATATCACACTCGGCCCGCGTGGATCCATCTGCTGTTTTGTCATGCTTTGACCATGGGAAGTACCAGATGCGTTCATGGAAGATGCTAGAAGCCATAAAGGGAAAAGGGGATTTTCCACTCACGTTGAGGCCAGCTTTTTGAGATGAGCATAGGTCCTCTTTGAAGCTCTGAAGCAAATTGCTCCATTTGTTGCCCTGTTGAAAACTTGGCTAGAAGTCACTGGCTTTCATTCTGAAGCACAGTGGTTTATAATCTTCATATTTCCTTTGTTCTATTGGCATAACTTAGTGATTTCTTTATTATTCATATTTATGCATCAGTTCTTGGAAGAGTGTGGGGAAGACAAGATAGAGAAATTGTACTGAAAGAGCAAGCTGTCAAGCTTAATATGGTACATTTCTCATACCCTGAAACTGTGGAAAGAAATGTTTGTGAGGCAGCAAAGCTTGGAAAGCTTTAGAAACCTTGGCATGTATGTTTGACTATACAAAAGGTATGAGTGCATGATAAATCCAGATAAGCAGAGCTCTGGGCAGTGCTATACCATCCATGGTCTGTAAGGATGTCAGCAGGTCATCAGTGACAGCATTGTGAATACTCACACCATCTGTTGGATATGTTGGGTAAAGGGTGTTCCAGCCCCAGGTGCCTGCAACAGGCAGAAGTTAGCTCCTAACAGCAGTTGGGAGCTGACAGGAAGTCACATTATTGTTGATTATAATCATATTTACAACTTTAATATAGCTGGGTTATGTTTACAATGAGAAAAACATGATTTTGGATAGCAGCAGCGTTTTGTCTGCCTGTGTGATTAGTGCTTCATTTAGTGTTCTGTTAACTGCCTGCCAGACTCAGAAGGGATAAAAGCTGGTGTGTAACATCTTTCTCCAAGGCTATTTGTACATTATTTAATCAGAGGTTGAGGGAAACTTTGTGCAAAGATACTCAATGACTAATGCAGTCATACTGAGTAAGCAAGAACCATGCCTTGGGGTCTGTGTGTGCGTGGGGAGTTGTTTTCTTTTAAATCTACACCATGGGGCTTCAGCGGAGAGTCTGAATTGGTTGGACTCATGCTGGCTTCTAATTGCAGTGGATACTGTTGAACTGGAGAAGTCCCAGCTCTGACATGGAGTGGAGCAGACTCATTCATATGTTAGCTGACTTGCTGGAATTGAAGTTGATGTATTGGCAGGGTTCTCTGCACTGACCCGATGAAGAGTGTAGGACTGCATCCAACAGCAGTGGGCTTGAGCAGTAGGGATTGCTGGGTGCATCCTGTGGGATGTGCACTCTCCTTCGCTGCTGCTCACGCCCAGAAATAAGACTCCGTACACTGCTGTAAAGTTCTCAATACTGTTCTCTTAATGTCTGGCACCAATAATGGATTTTGAATTCCCTGGGATAATTAGGCGTAGTCTGAAAAAGCCAAAAAGGACTTTGACTGTATTTAGAAGTTGTATTTCACAGCAGTAACAAATCCTGCTGGAATTTGAGGGCTGTCCACACACTTTTTCTTCTTAATCACTCAGACTTTGGTTTCCCTCCTTGGAGTGTCACTGATAAATATCTTGCCTTTCTACATCATAATGTTTAACTAACCTTATTTTCACACTCTGCCCAAAATCTAGATCCCTACCATTGGCAAATGATATGAGGAATGCTCAATTTCTTTCCAATCTCAGGAAAATGGAGAAATCCCCACCCTACCAGCTTCCCTCGAAGAACGTGGCAATCACATTTCTTTTTCTTGCTTTATTTTTTTATTCCAAATAATTTTGTTCATAACCTTGCTGCATTGCAAGTTAAAGAAACTATTATTTTCAGCCCTGGCACCAAACTAATTTAATTTCCATAGTTTCATTATCTTCTTATTAACCACAAGTCCTCTTCAACAAAGAAGCTATTTGAAATATCTAAAGCTAGAGCCATTTCATGCTGCAGACTCTCAGGGGCACCTCTATAAATTGCATCCTCGTAATGAAGAAGTAAGAGGAAAGAGTGGCAACAATAGATTTTTTTTTTACAATAGAATGAAATCGGGGTTTGATCTGATGCAACATGACTTGCTCACAGCACAGATAGAATATCAAATCATCCCTGTGAAATATAAACCTTGCGATATTCCCCCCCGTTGTATCCATTGTTCTGCTAAAACCTTGAAGACTACATAGAATAGTTTGCAAATCGGGATTTAGTTGATAAAGTTTATGCTTTTTTTCAGCTTGCTCAATTTAATTATCCTCAGCCTACAGACTAATTTATGTGTGTTTGATGTCAGTATTCATTAGCAGTACAGATACAGCCTGTAAAGCGAAATGCAGCTGGGTTCCCTTAAACACACTGTGCTGGTTATATACTGGAGTTGTGTTACAGAATGGGTTTGGAACAACACCGTCAGAAAAATTACTACCTAGAGAAGCATAAGAATGTGAGTTTGTACAAGAAATGTCTGTAAAAGTTGTTGTATCAAAAGGACATAGTTCTAATTCTGTGCCAGGACACATATCTGATTCATTAGCTGTCACTTAGAGGAGAGACAGACAGACAGACCCTAAAGTAGAGTTATGATTTTCAAGGTCACTGGCCACATTGAAGAAATGGCAATATATTTAATTGTGGGTTACTGTGAAACAGATTTTTTTGGGTGTTGGGCTTTTTTCTCCTCCCTTAAATGAAAATTCCTTATAATGGCTTTAAGCAAATGTAAGGTTTTGTGTATCCAAACTGAAACATTTGGGTTCCTTTTTGGTTTAGGCACAAACTATGAAATGAAGGTCGCTTCCATCTGAAAAGTTAAAAAAAAACCCAAAATGTTTTCGATTTTCACTTGTATGTGTTGGGGTTTTTTTAAATACAAATATTTCTCCAGTCAAAACAAGTTACTGACATTGACAGCAACTTAAAGATTGGTTCTGATTAACAGAAATACACATTTGTAAGGAAGTTATCGACATTGGTTTGCCTGACTTTTCTAAATACACTGCCTGGCTCTAATGAAACAGCACGTCCCACCTGGGTCCCAGTTTAGGAGTCCCTGAGTTTGTCAGAGACCAAATCAAGGTGCTGGCTTTCCCTGTCCCTCCAACCCTGGAAATGCAGGTGTAAAGCAGTATTATTTTATGCCTTAAGGCTTAAGAGAAGCAGATTTTCCAGTTGAGGCCCATCCTGCTGGCAGGGAGACACCTGCTTGGGAAAATCCTTTTCACCCATCTTCCTCCCTCCGCCCTTCTTGTCCCTAGGTGGGGGGAATTGGTAAACCCTTAGAAATGGGGATGCTGAACCTCTTTCTCTGACCTCTCTGCTGCTCGTTCCTCCCTGCTGCAGGTGCCGCAGAGTTATAGGGCAAACCAAGTGGGCAAACTCTGCTCTGCAAGGTCTGGAAGGAAGAAATTCTTTACCATGAGAATGGTGAGGTGCTGGCACAGGCTGCCCAGAGAAGCTGTGGCTGCCCCATCCCTGGCAGTGTTCAAGGCCTGGTCTACTGGAAGATGTCCCTGCCCATGGCAGAGGGTTGGAACTACAAGATCTTAAAGTCCCTTTCAATCCAAACCATTCTATGACTCTATTTGTTACCCCTGCTTTAGGCTGTTTGTCTTTGCCTTCTGTATGATATAATGGTCACTTGGAAATTAATAACTCATAAAGCTAAAAAAGTCCATCTCTCCCTACCAAGACCAAATTCCCTGCTGGGATAGAGCAAATGGTGCTATGTCTGTTTGTGGGAGGTCTCACTTGGTCTCAAAATCCTTCCTTGAGCTTAGCTGAAATCTCAGGTTTCAGGAGTGTGGCCTGCTGCCCTTGTTTCCCTGTCCATGGGTCTGAGAAGGAATTTCTCAGTGCCTGACACTTGCCAGCTGGCCAAAGCTGCTGCTAATTTGGGGGGAAACCTATGGGCTGGCAAACAGAGAGATGCGCTTGATCCCAGCACTGCATTGAACATCCGAGTGGTAGGTATTGCTGCATTTGGAGTGGTTGGGGTCTGAGGCCTATGAACTATTGCATGCCACCATGGTGATTGCTCCCAGTTATCTCCATGAAAACCTACCTATTTTTACTATGAAAAATACAACCCACTTTAAAACAATAGGGTGAATTGTTGCATGTATCAATTAAATCAACCCTTCCAGTGACAAGTGACTATTTGATTTTGTATCCCCAAGGGACTGTGCATACCATATTACACTGCAGTGATATTTTCTAATAAATTATCTAGCTGACATCTTGCCTCTGAGGGGGAACGGGAGATTGTTAACAAAGAAGACAAGACCAGCTCTTTCCTGTTTATGCCTCATCTCCGTTATGCATAAAGGCACCAGTTGCAGCGCTTTGTACCTTGTAAATGATGATAAATAGGAGAGAAAGCTTCCCTTTGCTGTTTATACATGCATATGTACAGTTTTGAAACGTGTACAGAGCAGTCACAGAGTCAACCCCAGCTTTTCCCTTCCCTCTTCCTTTCTCTACACAGAAGCAAGTATTTATCTCAGTGACAGCAAGGGAAATATTAGGTCAGATCCTCCAGTGACTTTGCATCAGTGTTTCTTCATACAGAGCCTCAGGTAGGGTGGGAAATCGCCCTGGTTGCGCAAGAAGATTATATGGAGTTTGCTGGCTTGGGAGAGACACTGGCTCTGTGCAGGAACTAGAGTAGATAAAAGGGCTGGTTTTGCTTTCTTTCAGTCTTGGGGATAGCCTGGAAAAGGATGATTCATCCCTCAGCATCTCTTTCCTCATTTGTGGAGATCATGATCCCAAACATTCCTACCAGGGCTAAGGTTTGGTGAAGAGCCAGAGGAAAGGCTATTTGAGAAGTATTTGTTATTCCCAAGGGAGCGCTTGTGAGGCTTTGGAGAAGGTTTCGGTGGTTTGCAACATTCAGGAGAGTTACTGGGAATATTAAAGTGGAAATAATAAATTCTTAATTAACATTCTGACCAAGCAAGCTGGGAGAGAGGGTGATAGACGACAGCTGGTGGGCACAAGTTGCACAAACTTCCATGAGCTTTCACTGCCCCAACATCCTTTATCGGTTCTCTTGTTTTCAAACCTATAACAATATCTGCTCAGGGATGGGGAATCACTCAGCAGGGCTCTTGTAAATAAGCAAGTAAAGCAGGAGTCTCGGGAGACTGTTTTGGATGAATTTACACTGAAAATGCTCCTTTACACATACTTAAGAAAGTGCTTGGGACTCAATTGCATGCAAATACAATACATTAACTCATTCTTCTGTTTACTGGGACTTTATTATGTATTTATATATATTCATTAGTGATTGGATCAAGCAGTTACACACAATTTTCATTCAAGTAAGCTTTTTGAACAAATTTTTGTACTTTATTCCAGCAAAACGTGACAGAATTTGGTTTGACAGGTTGTGTTTTTCCTAGTTCTGCCTCTGAAAGGGTTTTCACAGCTCTCAAACAGGAGTTGTTGTGGTTTAGTGCCTCAGAGTTGCAAGTAAGTGACAGTTCTCCGCAGGGAAGGATGCATCTGAAAAGGGCTCAGCCTTCTGCAGATAGTGGAATAACTGCAGGAGGAACCTTAATTGGGTGCAGGAGGGAGGAAGGAAAGAAAGCCCTTGACAGGTTGAAATATTTTTCTATAGCAGCAGCATTTTAGAGGCACTTGTTAATGAAGGTGATTGATTGGAAAATGAGTCAAAGCTTTTAAATCTTTAAAAAGGGTTTTTTTTTTCTTCTTCTTCTTAAAAGTGGGTTCCTTATCTGATCATGAAGACAAGAGAATTTTCCTTTCCACCTCCAAAGAATTAAAAGTTCCTCCAGGCTCAATCTGAGAAACACTGCATAATTACACACAGGACACCTGGCGCAGTCTGTGTGACAGGCAGGATGAGGTGTCTGCTTTTGCTTTTGAGAGACAGAGAAAGGTGAGAAAAAAAGGTGTAATACCTTTTGTGCTAAGTGTTTAATAATGTCTTTTGTCAAACAAATTAACACCAAGCACCCTCCCCAAAAGTCAGCCAAAGCTAACAAATAGGTGGGATAATACCTGAGATGTGACCAAAATGCGTAGACCATATGTATTGTTGCTTCTCATATAAAACAGTGCAAAGAAAGTAAACGGTTTCATTGTCTACTCTGTTCTAGTGGAAGTGACAGTCATGAGTATTGGTAGGGAAGGTAGAAATAATAGTATCAATATTAATATCCATCTTCCATTTATGTCTTACTTCCAAATGCATGAAGTATATGCTAAGAAGACACATGGCATTGATGTAACATTAATAAGAGCTCAAATATAAGAAAAAATAGCCAAAGTGAAAGCTTTTTCTATCAGTTAATTTAGATTTGCTGCCAATTTATATTTAATAAATAAAATATATCTTGTGCTGCCTACCCATATAGCTGGCGCTCATAAATTACTGATGCAGTCGAATTTGAACATGAGCAAAGGAAATGAATATGTTTTTTAAATGTTTAAGTTATGTGAGGCAGAGCAAGCACAGTTGATAGGTTGCATTGCTTTCCGGGTACTCAGTCTTACAGCCGTGCTGCACGCATGGTTTATCTACCTTCAAATCATTTGAACTTTAATGGTCATAAAGATGAGGAAAAATTAAAATCCAGTGAAGTAGGAAGCAGGGCTCTCCCCACAGACACTTTCTTAATTTTTTAAGGTTATTTTTAATGGGTCTGCTTCAAGCAAAATACTCAGTTCAGCAGCTTTGACCTCAGATATAGAATGTATTTTATCATAACTTGAAATCAATGAATATTCTCCATGTGCTCAATGTTAGCTGTGTATGTAAACGCCTTGCTGAATCAAGGCCTCTTCTGGCAGAAACCCCGAAGTCTCCAAACCTCCAAGAGTGAAGCTGTTCACCTTGGGAAATGCATAGGCTCCATTTGTAACGGAGAAGCCTGTGCTAAATTTACCTTCCTGCTGATCCAGGGTGAAAATGAACTGGTTCCTTGTTCAAAAGTATGCACGACTGGCCTTTCTTGGCTGGCTGCTCTGCAAGGTGTATGGGGTGTTACAAGCACAGCTGAATTCTCCTTTCAGGTCTGCACTTCAGTTCTGGTGACTGGCAAACCACAGCTGTGCTCACAGTCCATGTAGCCTCTCTTTTCCAGCATCACATGCTATGTTTTCTTGTCTTTAAATGATGGTAGGAAGGACTGAAATGATCTTTCCTCTGTTGGGCTGGCTTTGTCCTCTGAGTACACACGATACAATTTTGGGCCGGATGCCTAAGTTATCTGCTGAGCCTTGGATCTCTTTGCAAGATCTGCACAGAGAGAGATACGGAGCATGTTTCATTCCATTCTTGTTTGCAGTTCTCTGTGATGGTTCAGTAATCCTAGGAGCTAACAATAATAATATCAAGTGTCATTACTAATGTTTTTTAAATCATCCTTATAATTCTTATTCTGAATAGCACTTAAATCACATTTTTATCTCTTGTTGACAATAAAATGCAGCCTCATAAATATTTAACTTGTCTGATTAAATTATCCATGCTGAAACAGATAACTGGGCACTTTAATAAGCTTAAACTAAAATCTTGGCTCTTATTATCTCCCTGAAGAAGAGACAGAAAATGATAAAGGTTTCCCTGGCCTGGGTGACCCTCACACCATTCAGTTCAGCAGCAGGAGATTCTTATCAAACCTGAAAGAAGCCTCAGAAACGAACATGGAGTTGATGATAATTAATAGCAATCATCATCTGTCTTTATGGCTTTATAGCTGATGAATACTGGGAGGGGCCAGAAAGTCTGCAAGGACCCTCTGTTGTACGGCCAGAGAAACAAAGTGGGGAGAGGTGGTGTCTGTGCCGGAGTTGAGGCAGAGATGCGATGCTCTAGAGATAGCTCACCAAACCAGCTGCTTCTGTCTAAAGCCCCATTCCTACACCTAGAGACACCTGCATCAATGCATAGAGAGATTTTTAGGGCCAGAGAGGACTGTTACGGTCTCCTCTCGAGGCACACTGAAACATGCCAGCCACGGGATGCAACCCAACTCCCTGTTTCAAACCTTCTGGCTTGCAGCTTGATGAAAGCATGGCTTTTGTTAATTGAAAAAGGAAATTATGATGGCAGCTGCTGTTTTACTCTCTTTGTGCTCCTGGAGAGCACTGAAACAGCCCCTGAGTCACCTGCTGCTGACTCCCGTGGTCATTGCTCTCACTCCAACAGAGGTATCATCCGTACCTCTGTCCAGGCTTGTCAGTCTGAGTCACTGTTAAAGCACCTGCGCTGGGCCATAACTCTGTAGCAGGTATGAGGACATCTCCTAGAGCCACTTTCAGACCAGATCTGCAAAATATTGCCAGTCCCTCATTTGGACATGTGCTGTATACGTGGGGTTTGGTGCAATCTCGAGGCCTTGTTGATGGAGAGTGGGGAACCAGATGGGATGCATTTCAGAGTAAGGATACATGAAGCGTAGGAGTGTTGCATTTGAAGCAGAACCTGGGACAAGGGAAGCTTGAGCAGAAGCAAAAGAGGACCATGGGTGGGAGAAAGGGAAGAGGAATGGAGATGTGGAGCCAGGGTCAAAGATGCATAGGTTGTGTTGTGGAGATGGTAAGTCTCTGCAAGACCCTTTGTGCAATAAAAGCATCCTCTGCGGAGGTGATGAAGTTGGATTTGTCTGATCCCAGCCTCTGGGTCACTTGCTGCTGACTCTCAGTGAGTCACTGAGCCTTTGGCTGTCCTGCCCAGCTCCTTCATATCTTGTCCAAAATTCTTGTGCCCCTCCTTGTTTCCCAGTCACTTCTTCTCCCTGCTCCACACCGTCTGCTGTGGCTCTGCCAAACAGCTGCAGTGAGTACAACTATGAGCCAGAGCCTGGTCCCTCTCATCTTAGGAAGAAGTGTTTAGAGATTACTTTGTGTGTATAGGAGAGCAGCTCTGGGCAAGTGTGGACTGGGTTAAAGTAGAGAGGAAATAGGAAAGATTTCCATTGCAACCTGTTAGATTGGGAAAAGTCAGTACAACAAATATGGTCACAAAAGCAGGAGGCGTGATCTGAATTTGTTTGGAGTCCCTTTGGTACTTGACAAGAAATTAAACAAAATATCCTCAACATCCTTCAGCAGTAAAAGAATAACAATAAGAAGCCCCCGTTCATGCACATCTGAGGGGAAAAGAAAAGCTTGGTCTGAAAGTAAAAGGAAAAGCAGGGCAAGAAATATAATTAAGAGACTTATTACCTCAGGGGAGAAGAAGGGTTTGTTTTGCAACTTCACAGGATGGGAAGGACTTAAATGCTAGGTGGATGCCTATGTGTCCCTGTGCACATGAATTTCTAAGTCTATGTGCTTTTGTGTCTAAGTACAGAGATGGAGAGTTGGCAGGACTTGTGTTACTCAGTTTATACATAAAATGTATATACATTATTTATACATTGGATGTGAAACATGGAACAAGCTGTCAAGAGCAGGTGTGGGGTATGCGTGTATGAGAAATGCTTAATATATACTTTCTCTCCCTCCTTCCAAATTACACAAACACACCCAACTACATTTCCACTCCATTTTAGGCCAAATGCTCCCAAAGCCACTGAGCACTTTGCACCCTTCCCTCCAAATGAAGAACTGACAAATAATAGCTGAAAACCATCATTCCCAGTCTCTCATTACTCCTTTTAAAACCATTTCCCACAATTTTGCTGCACTCTCATTTTTCAAAAGCAAAACTTCAAGCAGAACTGCGGGTATTTGCCATAGAATCACAGAACAGTTAGGGTTGGAAAGGATCTTAAGATCATCCAGTTCCAACCCCTCTGCCATGGGGAGGGACACCTCACACTAAAGACAAAACTTGTAACACCAAATGTCATTGTTAGTCTGGCAGGTAGTGCACAGGCCTCCCTGTTAATGAATCTTTAATGTCATTAATTGGTTGTCTGCTTGGTGGCGAGAAAAAGGGTAAACGTTGTTCACAAAGCAATTTAATTCTGCTTCTAGCCAGCTTGTTTTCAAGGGGATAAAAACTATTATGAGCATTGCACTGACTGGACACCCAGGCTTTACTGGTGACACCGCAGGAACAATAAAACATGCAAGCCGTGCTCGCTGTTGCAGGGCTGCTGATTGAGTTTCTTTCCTCTCAGATTGAGTCATTTGTTTGTTGTGGATACAGGTACATGATAAGAAGGGGATAAGTTGGATTTCATTCCTTCTGGCCAGCTGACTCCTTTTATTTATACCCTGGGCTTGCTCTAAAACAGACCTTCTGGAGTCTGCAGAAACAAAAGCAGTAGTTCCTGGCTGTGGCTATTGAGCTTACAGTGCAAGCACGTGTGTGTTTCTTTCCACAGCAGGACCTGGGATTCTTCATTCTCTCAATCACTGTGACAATCTGCTGCAGCACCTGCGTAGGATACAGCCAGCACTTAGTTTCAGCATGAAGGATGGGTGTGACAGTGTTTGTGATGGAGCAGGAGCAGTAGCACGGAACTTCTCTTGCTGCTAATCAGATTTCAACAGAGGTGTGGGATAATGTGCCAAAATGAGATGGTCTTAGGATGAAGTATGTGAGATCTGTACGGTAAATATCACAGATGTCTTCTGGGGAGGACTTGTGCTCACACAGCCATTGGTGGTGCAGCAGAGAGCTCTGCTGGGCTTTGCGTGGCTTTTCCTAAAGATCAGGGGAAGGGTCTCTGTGTGTGCCTGTTAAGTGTTATTCCAGAGTATTCTAAGCTCCATCTTCTATTTTAATCCTCTTCCTGCCAGAATTGGTGTACTAGAGCTTAGCCCTGCGTCAAATAAGGCTAAAATGCCCGTTAGGTAGCTAATGCCCTCTCTCCATGTTCTTAACTGCCTCTAGAAAAGCTCAGCTTATGGTAATATGACAGTCTCCTACACCAGCCCTCTGGTTGGGATCAGAGAGAGCTGGCAAGTGAGCTGCATGGAAAAGATTCTCCAGAGCATTCAAAATGATACTCAGGACTAAGTAAAACATCAACCCTGAACTTCAGAGCAGCTCAGATCCCCTGGTAATCAGCCTGGTAACTCAGGAAAGCTGGAGTAGGGCAGCAGGGAGCTTTACAATTAACAGTGAGTAGCAAGGAGGAGAAGGTTATTTCTCTGCTTGAGGCTAGGAGCTGATATTTAGTTCTGACATGTTCCCATCTGTAAAACTCTTTGATTTAAGGAAGAAAATTTCTCTTCCCAGGGTTTTCTTTTATATTACTATGTTCTGTACTAATGGTGAAGGATGTGGGCTGGCAGCAGAGTTAGGAATGAAGTAAAAGAGTAGCTATTGCGGAGGAAGAGGAGTTTGTGGAGCACTGGGTTTCCTGTTCAGCCCCATGCAGAGCCTGCAGCGTGACCTGAGGTAAGTCTTTCTTTGGGATCTGTGGCTTGATAATCTTGCCCCGGACCTGCTCTTGATGAGCAGTGTTGTAGAGAGCGCAAGGAGTAGGTGATGCTACAGGGGGATGTGGTACATGTACCTCTAGCTGCTCAAAAGGAGATGTGGTATCATCTCCTTTAGATTTGTGGGCACCAATACAAATCGGTGGATGTGCAGTTTCTCACAATGTTGCCAATTCTAATTTTTTTTCTAAGAAGTTATAAATTTAAAAAACTCTGTGTATTTATATTTTTTTTTTTTTTTTTTTTTTGCCCTTCCTGAAGGACTTTAAAAGCCTTTTCTCTGGTTCATAGAAGGCAGGAAGGATTTTCATTCTTAATCATGAGTGTTTAAGCCTTAGTGGTTTGGATGTAAATTTGTGGTGCTTTGCCTTCTGCAACTACAGAGGCCAGACATGACTGCTTTAACTTAAACACATAAAGATATAAACCTTAATTCCTTCAGTAGGACTGTTCCTTCAGACAGCTCCTTTATTCAAACACCTCTTGGAGTTTCCTGTACTGTCGTGACAGTTTTGAACGCTCTGCTTGCAGTGTTTTCATATCTAATGCCATGGTATTTATGAAACCTTTGTCAGTGTCTCTCAGCAGGGCTGGAGCCTCTTTGTGTCTTTTTAATCTTAAAATCCCCCACTATGGAGAATCTCTTTTGTGCCTCATTTTCCCAGAAACTCATTGGGGCTTTTTTTGTCCAGCTGATTTTTTTTTCCATCTGACTAAAAAACCAATCCTCAGCACATCTGTAAGTGCCCTGTTCACCTTCCCCAAGTGCGTGAGAGCCAACTGATATTTCCTACGTGCTTCTCTTGAGCTGAGGGACTTGCCCGGGAAGCTGCTTCTTCCATGTAATCTGTTAGGATTTTCAAAGATTGTCTGAAACTTTTATTACTCTTCTGTGGAAAATTGCTTTGACTTGATTACTCAGAGCTGTTCAAGAGGGCAACGCTCTTACTGTTTGGGGTAATTAAGAAGCCTTAATTAGCTCTTCAAACAAAATCAGAACTTAGCTGTGTCATTGCTGTATCGCCCTCATTAGTTCAACCTGGCAGCTTTTCACTGGCACATTTATGTTTCTCATTTACATATCTGCTCCCATAGTGCTCAGCAATATAACTTGCAATAATAATACTAAAAAAGTTAAGTTACTCCAAAGAGTCATTACATGAGAGATGTGGGTATAGACAATATGCGAAGAATATCCCAGTACCTTACAGTTGAACTTGGTTTATTACCACAGTACTTAAAATACTATTAAAAGTATATGTGTGCGCTGCTGGTTTTTTTGTATCACTAGCCTTGCCCTCATTTAAATTCTCTGGGGGTGCAGGAACACATTATTGCTCTAAACCCCCCTTATTTTTGGAGGGCAAAAATGACAAATGTAAGCTCCTCTCAAGTACTGTGCTAAAGCTGCAGGTATGCTGCTTCCAGAGTTCTAAAACAACTACCCACTGGAGTCAGAAGAAGGTCTCGCTCATGATCCTGAGTGAAGCAGAGACTGAGTTTATTTATTATTTATTTTAAAGCTTAATTGTAATTCTGGTCCAGTTGGTACTTTATTCTAAAAGAGATACAGTCTTTATGTAAAGGTATATTGCACCATTTTCGCTATATATATATGTAAATAAAACCATCCAAACAAAAACCAAACTGCTCATAGTGAGGGGAAAAAATACCCTTCATACTGCCCTCTGAGTAAACAAAATGATCCAGCCTTTTTCCATGCGCTTCACAGTAATTTAGAGTTTAAAGTGATTCTCTAGGTAGAGTTTGGGAGTAAGACAGATCCTTAGGCATAAACAGCTTTCAACTATCCACTATCAAGCTGGCCTCTTAGGACTGATTTTTTGATGTTGAAGGATAATGTTGAATGTAACAGTTATTGAAGATGGTATTCACTTTTAAAATGAACATGCAGAACTGAAGCTCTCTTTCCTTTATAGCTGCATTAAAAGCAAACTGTGTTTTATTCTTAATGCAACTCATGGTGTGTTATGTAGGAGTCCACTCATTTACAATGGTTGTCTTGCTCATGTACTTGCTGGTTACTGAGGCTTTTGGCCTTGCTCTGATCTCCCAGTGCTGTGATGGCCAGCAGCTCCCCTGACATCACAGCCTTTTCTGCAGAACCACCATCACCTTTATCTCTTCTCTCCAGGGTGTTCCCTTTTAAAAAAAATCTAATCAAACCACTTTGATGCATCATAAGCCCCCATCAGTGTTGCAGTTCAGTCCTCAGGCTTGATGGAATCTGAGAGGTGCTGAAAAATGCTTTTTTTGCCCCTTTAATTTGAACAATGTTCAGCTGTCTGTAGAAATGAGCCTCTACTTTCTGAACTTTTCCTTTGCCCCTTGACACAGCTTCCTTAGAGGTAGGACAGTGCAGCTATTTCTCTGTTGCTCTTCCAGCTGTGACATGAGTATGTACAAGAAAACGAGCAACTGGATGTGAAAGCTGACCAGTAAGTGCTGAATTCAATAGATTTTTGAACAGTGAAGCAGTAGATTGAGAGAGCTGCTAGTAATGATGTAGTTCATATCTGGTTTATTAAGATGCTGTGAGTTTGAGAAGTTTCTAGATAATTCTGCAAACCTCGCTGAAACAAAACATGTGAAACTTTCCATCCGAGTGCTTTTTTTATGCAGCGCTTACTTTCTTATAATGGCAAAGCCTGAGCTAAGCAAGTGTGTTCCTGTGAAATCAGCTACTGTTTGTTCTTCTCCAGCCATGCTTGTCCTCTGCAAAGCCACAGTATAATCTAATTAGGGATTTGCTATTTGGAGAAAGTTATGATAAGTTTGCCGACAAGGGCATCGCCTAATCTCATTGCACACACGTCAGTGGCTATACATGTGTGAAATTAAGTGGCTTTTTGCTGATTCCTGCTTACTGCCTGTTTTTATCTTGAGACAACATTCCCAATCATAAAATACATTTAACGTCTGCTATCAGGGGCTTACTGTAATATGTGTAACACCAGCAGCAATTCTTTGGTATTGCCTTCAAATGTATTGTTAAGGGAGATCACAGAAATGGCTTTGATAGACTACGTGATTTACCTAGTAGAAGGAAAAGCTGATAGGGTAAATAATCCTGCGAGGCTTTTGCTTCAAATAGAAATGGTATAGATGGATCTGGTGCCTCAGCTACTGATAGGAGCTGGTCTGCTTGGGGGAATTTTGTTCTTTCAAGCTAGCGTTAAGTGAAAAAATTGGCCTGTGAAGACCTTGGAATCACACACCTGCATTTGAGAGGATGATGGGAACCTTGAAGAGATAATAATACAGACCAGGGAATCAAAAAAGCCAACAAAGCAGCTACCTTCTATGCAGTGAAGAGGGGATATCTCCAGTTCATAAACCTAATTTTTCTCTGGGTCACAATAAACCAGTAATTACTTCCATGGGATTTGCTGCAAGGAGATGGTTAAAGCGCCAGATGCACATGGCTAAGAAGACAATATTCACTTATGTTGTCATGTATTTACTTTGTACTTCAAAATTTCCAGCTTGTTGAAGCTTTCTGGACTTTCAGCTGAAGCATGATTTTGGAGGCAATAATATCCAACTGGGGAGAAGGGGGTAAGAATACTGAAATACAGAGTTTACCACATGAGTCTGAGCTTAACTGCAGGTAAGCCCAATAAGATCACTCCTCTGGCAGTGAACAGTTACTTCATGAAAGTGTAGCTTTTGCTCAGCTGTCATAGTAAATGCCATTAATGCTCCATGGAACAATGGTCTTGTGGAGTCCTTTGAGCACAATCAAGATCAGCTGCTCAAGGACATCAGCAATGTCCTTTGCATGCTGCTCAGCACAGCCTGCCTATGCTAATGCTGCCTTTCTTATTAAGGATGCTCCTGGGCACTATCAGAACACCATCTCCTCTACCCCTGTCTTGAGTTGTTTCAGTTTCAATTACAATGGCTGCAGGATGCTTTCACACACAAAATATTGGGGATTAAAAAGGGGGGAAAACCAGGAAAAAAAAAACACCTTTTCATATCTGTGTGCTTTTCTGCACTACTGAGTAGAGATCGGTATTCAGTTTACAGGGAGTGGAAGGCATTTGGGAACTGTACTTCAAAGCCTTGGGTCTGAAATAGCTGTGTGTGAAGGGAAGTCTATAAAATAGAGATGATTTGTTATTACCCGATAGCAGGCATATGATTATTGATTATTTTTGTTCTATTATAAATCTATGGAAATATGTGTAGGTGGGATCTGCAAAACAGGAGATGTTTGATGGTACACAAGGGAGGATTTTGCTTTATTTTTTCTCTGGGGATCAAGGAGAGAAAAGGCAGGAAAAGTGAGAATTAACTGAAAGCTGTAGTTCTTTCCTGTTAATTACAGTGAACCTGTATAATCAGCTAAGTCATGAAGTATATGGAAGAAGACGGTGAAAACACCCAGTTAAGGATGGGCTGACTGGACACATCCTTTATGTTAACCTTACAGATGTTAATAAATATGTAGTTTGTAGGTGTCCTGGGTTCAGCAGCAGCAGTCATTTTTCTCCTTAGTAGCTGGTGCAGTGCTGTGTTTCTGGTTTTGGCCTGGGAACAGCGGTGATAACGCCGATGTTTGTAGCTACTGCTTAGAATGTTTAGACTGAGCAAGGACATTCTGAGCCTCATGCTCTGCCAGGGAGGAG